>JAIUZE010070314.1:0-148593 GCA_022085475.1 Heliosperma pusillum
CAAAATTACAAAATAAACCTATTTACATTCTAATTCCAAAAACATAATTAAAAGAAATAAAAGGAGATTCGAGATCTCATAAATACATCCAAACCATGTTTCCATCATTACAAAAACATGATTAACTAAGGCCACACTAGGTTTTACATTTTTCAACCAATTGCAAAAAATACGTAAATAAAAACATTCATTCATTCATTCATTCATTCATTCGACAAAAATAAAATGCATCAACTATATAAATTAATTCTTCAAGACATAATTCTGTAATTATGTAGAGTAATTTATCCAAACCACCTTATATATACGATCAAAATTATGTGACAATTCTTTAATTGCCCACAACAATTTTAATCTTTCATAATCCATTTTTATTTTAAACCTTTTTAAAATAATCGAGTATCATCATTGTGAACCTTTTCACAATAACAAACAAACATTATCATTATTATGGCAAAAAAAAAAAAAAACAAACCAAAATTTTTTTTTTTTCTCTTTCTGATCACTGTTCACGTGAATAGTACCAGACCAATTTTTTTTTTTTATAGCAGTGAACAGTAACACGGGCAGCATGAACTGCAAAAAAAAAAAAATTCGGTGTTGCCTATATTGCTAGATCGGTACAAAATTCAATATCTAACCTTTTAAAATGAACATCTAAATCATGATTAAATCGATTATCCTTATATTTATTTAATCACAATCGCTTTGAACATCATTAAAATTGAATCATTATACAAAATTATCAATTTAAAACAATGAGGCCGAAAATAATAGCAACAACAAAATCAAAACAATTCCATCTTCTTTTAATCTAATCCTTATCAAATTAAAACAAGTACAAATTTATTATATTGAATTTATTTTATTTTTTTTCGGTTTTATCAAATTTTTTTTTCCCAAATTCATATTTCATAAAAATGAAAAACATATAATATAATTTTGTAGCCAAATGCTCTGATACCACTTGTGGGAAATAACAGTTTACATCCCCTTAAAAATTAGGATTATAACAAAATTATATAATATGAATTGCAAGTCATAAATATGAAAACGATGTAAATATAGAGAAAATGAATTAAACCTTTGGTCCTTAGCAAAATCGGCCTAAGAACAGATATCAAAGTAGATATCCTCCTAATTGTCTCACCCAAGATAGATTGAGATATGCCCTTCTCCTTTGCTAGAAAGATGATTAAAAGTTACAGTTAACTTTTTTAGGTTTTTTGTGTGTTGGTGTGTGATGGAGGCACAAGTGAGAGAATAGAATTAGGTTAGAATTTCTTCCCTTGTTCTCCTTGATCTCACGGCAATAGTAGTCATATATGAAGAGATTTAGTCTCCTCAAATAACTACCCATTGACCGGAAAAACCCGAGTGTATCTGCACACTTTTTCCGGTCATTTTAGCTTCTAATATAATGTAATATATTATAATCGTCATTAGTCAAAGACCGACATTATAATACATCATTAATTATAAATATCCGTATATTTATAATTTTCCAATTAATTATAAAGGTTTATGTTTAATTAGCTTACATTATATACAACAATTAAATATAACCTTTTATATTCAATTTACGAATTACAGTTAATTCGTCTTAGCTAACATTATTTAATCGTTATTAAATAATTATATCATCATCACATTGACTAACCTTTTAGTCAAAAACACCGACTAACCTTTTAGTCATTTATTAAGGCATCAATATGATTATTTTCTCAAATAATCACATCTCTCAATCACATCCTTTAGGTGTGACTTTTAGGGACCAGTTGATCACCGCCATCTGTATGACGATAACGTCAAACTTATCTAGCAAGCCAACCGTTATCGATAAACGTTAATCAACTGATTACAATACAAAGTATACCCTGTGAACCTACAGAGATTTATTTATGTTATTGCACTAACTGTGGAGGACACTGGCTCCAACAGTGATGACTCGAATTAGAGAATGATTCGACTTGTGAAGTGGGTGTGTGCCATTGTGTTTAAGTGATTTTTGAAAATGACTAGTTTTGAAATGTTTGTCCTAGACCACCGTAGTGTGGTTGTAGGAGTGATGACTCGAATTGGAGAATGACTCGACTTGTGAAATGGGTGTGTGCCACTGTGTTTAAGTGAGTTTTAAAAATGACTAGTTTTGAAATGTTTGTCCTAGATAAACGTAGTGTGATTGTAAGAGTGATGACTCAAATTGAAGAATGATTCGACTTGTGAGGTAGATGTGTGCCACTGTGTTTAAGTGAGTTTTGAAAATGACTAGTTTGGAAATGTTTGTCGTAGACAATTGTAGTGTGGTTGTAGGAGTGATGACTCAAAGTCGATTTTGACTGAATATTTGGGCAGAGTTTCGACTCATTTTGCGCTATTTCAAGCCACCTTTGAAAATATTTTACTGTTTTGGAAAGGATTTTTGTTTTTGAAAAGTTCGTAATGGTTTTATTTAAAATAATGATCACGTATGGGTTATACACATTTATACAGGCATTATAATGGTATGATGTATGCTTTAAAAATGGTTTTGGTTTAAAGGGTAAGTTGCCATACCAAGCAATCAAACCAAGGGTCTGTGGAGAGGTTCACGCCAAACATGAGTAAGGTCGGCTCCTAGTCCATTTCCTCGAGTAAGGAAAGCTCTTGATACTAACATGAGTATGTATCGTGGTATGGTTGACGTCAATCGTTATCCGTCCTTAGGCCCAGATAAGAATTTGGACCGTCCAGATTGGAAGATTGGTCGAAATGGGTTGAGTTGGCCTAGGAAGGCCGAATAAAATGACCTAAGAAGGTCGAGTAATGAAAACCTATAACTGTCTCGTACAAAATTTTCCCTAACCTTGTTCAAGTTTCACCTTGGGTAACACGTAAGTGTATAATCCCCAGCGGAGTCGCCAAACTATGATACACGGATTGTGGATCCTTGCCAAACTGTGGTACATGGGGAACCACGGAGGGGCGCACACGGGATGGAAAAAAAGGGACAAGCGTAGTGATACGCATTTGTGGAGTCCTCACCAATTTTTATGGGAAATTGGAACCGTTCGAATACTTTATGCCATTTCAAGACATAAAGTAATGACATGAACATTAAGAACTCGTTACCCTATGCATTCTATGCCTAGAATGACTCTCGTGGATGCCATTGAACACGAATATTCACAGGGATCTGGAGTAAGGGGTGAGAGTACGTATTTGGAAGTTCTTTAATCGAACACCTAATCCCGCTCACCTCGATAGCGGCCTCTACTAATGATTAGGGAAATCGTTTATACTCGATATGTCATCGGTTATATGCATGCAATGCAACATCCACGTTTTAATCCTAACATGTGAACTAGACTATGTCCGTGAACATGTAGCTTAACATTCAATTATGTCAAAAGTGGATTTAGGATTGAATTACATATGAAAGAAAGGTAGAAAATCATACAATAAAATGATTAAATAAAATTATAAAATAAATATTACAATGGATTACATGATCAATGTCAGAAATACATCCCAGACAGATGTTTGAAGAAAAGAGAAAAGATTAAAAGATTAACAGATTAAGGATGATATTATGATTAATAGTCGATTAATTGCATAATTAAGTTACGTCTAAGCGAGAAGGGAAGTTCAGAGACAAAAACAAACCCGGAACAGGCGCAGCAGCAGCTGTGCCCTCTGGAAGAGGCGCAGCAACCCATGCGTCTGTTCTTGAGTTGGGTTATGGCTGTGAAGCCAGAATAGCAATCAGTTAATGTTCGTTGGTATATTTATTATTTATTATTAATCTATGACTCAAATAAAGGTGTTTTAATAAAATTAATAACACTAATGATTTATCCATGACGAATCTAGAGAATTGATATGAACAAATCGAACCTCTAAAGTCCTATATTTGATTCAAAGACGAAAACTCGCTATTATTGACTATTAGGGATCTAAGTCAAGAATAAGACGATTTAAGAATAAAATAAGAAAAGGAAAACAAATGACGTAGAAACCAGTGGAAGAAGAAGAAGAGCAGGAGCAGGCAGCCTCTGGAAGAGGCGGCAGATGCTGTGTTCCTTCCAGAAGGCGCAGATGCTTCCGCGTTTCTTCTCGACGTCTGATCACTACTAAAAAGGTTTTAAGAAAATGTATTGACTTTAAATCGATTTTGGATTTATTTCTGACATAGATCTTACATGAATAAATAATAAAAATAAAATACAAAATACAAAGACGGGATTTACACCCTCACACTTACATGTTGACGAAACGAGATATGAACTAAAGTTACGTTTTAGCGATAGCTCGACTCGAATGTATAGAAAGTGCCCTCGTAAGAGGATTGAAATTGATTAGATTGATAAAGGTGTAGTTGGTCAAATTGGTCGGTCATGCAATAACGTGATGGGTACCTAGAAGGATCTGAGCTTACGTGGTCAATTGATCAAGCATGTAGATGTCGAAAAGCTATGAGCAAGCTCTAGAATGCAAAGAGATAAGATAAGGGGCGGAAGACTCGCGTACCTTAAACATGAGAACAGAGCTATCGTTTTATAGTAGAAAATGTGGAAGAGTCGTAGAACCACTCAAACTTTGGAAAGGAACAGACTGGGGAAGAGGCGCAGCAGGACCGCGATCCTTCGAAGAGGCACAACACCTGCTGCGTCATTTCCCTAGAGGTTTCCTACTAAAGAAGTAAGATTTCCACGTTTCTATTACGGAATTGTGGTTGATCAACACTTCCATTTTAAAAGATAAAACGAGATAATTTTATTAAAAAGATAGAATTTGAAAATATAATAAAATAATCAGGATATTCCGGAGTGTTCCGACTTGTAGTTTAAAAAGATTTATAGAAAATGAATCGGTTTTCGACCCGGACTCCAAATGGACTCTAATGACTGTTAAAACGACCGTACCGGTGTGTAGATGATGACCAAGGGGTAGACACAAGTGTTTGAGCTATCACTTGATGATAAACTTACGAATTGTCATAAATCGTTCCGCGTATCAAACATGTGCCCTAATCATTACTGGGTGGTTGGCGGAAGGTCTAGAAACGAGGTATCTACAGTATCAGAGCTATAACGCTCTCAATGCACATTCGTACACCCAAACCTTAAATACGTGACCAATGAATAATGAACGATAAATGAGTAGTCTTACGGACCTAAGGTGGTAGTCTTTAGTTTGCTTGTTGCTTGTTAGGTTGTAACTTGTTTGTTGATTGTGTTGAGTGACGTTATGCAATCTTGGACCTACCATCTTAAGATTAGCCATGTGATAGCTAGAAGAAGTACCATTTCCCGATGATTGAAGATTGGCTTGCCTAAATGAAGAGTGTTAATATCTCATCGAAGATCTTTCTTGTTCGTAGTGTACCTTGCTCTCTTTTTTCTATTTAGATGCTTCTTCATCTTCCAATTTCTTCTCTCCATGAAAATTACTTTCGTTACTTTCCTTCGATTTACCTTGGTATCTTGCCCCTTTTCTTATGACCTCTTTTGGATACTTCTTTCTTTTGTTTAAAGTGTATTAAATTTTGTTGAATGAAGTTGAGACTTTGAGGAAAGTTGTGTAGTCTTGAGTTCCGCCTCATAGTAGTGAGAAATTGAGTCATTAGAGAATGTGGTGAGGCGTTATTTGAAGACTCTAGCTCATAGATGCTTGTCATGATATATTTGTGACTAATTTATGGAAATTGATGGTGTAAGGTTAAATGAGTTGTCTAAGACCTTTATGCTGGTTGGTAGCCTAGTCTTTTAAATTTAGAAGTTTTATAATATCAGTGTTGTCCTGTGGATTATGCAGAGGTAATTTTAGTTAGTGTAAGTGAGAAAATTTGAAGAATACCTTGAGGTGTAAAATGCATTTGAGGCTAAGTGACCTCCTATAGAAATACTAGTGTGTTTTAGTATAGGATTGGTGGAAAAATGTTTGGCTCTAGTTCTTATGTTCAAGGTTGTGACCATATCTAATTTTATCGAAGACTCACATGAAGTAGAAAAGTGATATGATAGGTTGAAGCTTGTTAGTTGAGGATTTAATAGCAAGTAGAATTCGATAGTGTGAGCTTTCAAGGAATTATTTTGGGCCCGTTGATGATGACATTTTATTTTGTGTTGTCCTTTGGTATAAGTTAGCATGTGGACTATATGAGTTGAAAAGGACCTAGTATACACAAGTCTGTGATAACCCTTTTGCTTTAAAAATCTTTGAGGTTGTGTTGAATATTTGACCTAACAGGATGGTATTACTCTTGAGTTGCAATTTCGCCTTGAACATCCGTGGTATGTGAAAGGATGGATGAATTGTAAAGTGGTCGATTTGTCTAATTTAAGTGTGTACCTTACTTGATATTTTGTGGTAGAGTAATTCCTTATGAGAGACCTTAGTTAGAGAGATAAGTAGTTTTGATATCTCCCTAAGTTTGAAAGAAGAAATTTTGTGGATTAAACCTTATATCTTTACTCGTAACATTATCCCTTTCCATTTCCTTTTATGCATGTTTTTGTTGACCTCGATATTTAAGAAAATTTGTTTAGTTATTTTCTTATTTACTCGTATATTTTCGTAACTCAAGTATTTGCTTCCTCTCTTGCTTTTAGCCATGTTGTCTTTAGCGCTCCTCTCTTCTATTCTCATACCTGATTGTTCTCGTGTACTCCTTGAGATTTCTTATCACTCCCTAACTCGTAGTTGCCTTCTCTTCTCTTTAGTGGACTAGATATCTTCTTAGCTTGGCGTAGCGAATGAGTGAAATGCATTTTGAGAGTTCTAAATCTATATATCCGTCTTTGGGTCTAACAAATTTCATGTTGATATTTGATAATTGAAAATAGAGCCTAAGCTTTAGAATGTACCTTACTTAGTGGTGGTAATGTACTCTCTTGGTAGCTTTACATTTTCAATCTTGATGTTGTGGTGCTACTTTAAGGATCGAGTTGATCGTGATGATAGTTCGCTTTTGTTGAATATTATAACAGTTGCCTTAGGGATCTTTTGGAAATTTGCCGTCTATAAATGTTGGGTTCTAAAAGAGACTTCGCTTGCGGTAATTATGATTGTTGACCATCGTTTGAGTAATAATTTGTAAGTGGAGATCGATGCATGTGACAACCCTCGCGAATGCGGAAATATAAAACATACAAGCATGTGAATTATATAGCGGAAATATGAAACTTTTAAAAACTTTTATACATGCAAGATAGAAAATACGAGGAGTGTCAAAAATTACAAACCAAATACAAAATACTATAAGAGACGAAGTCTCTCAAAATGTTATCAATATCAAAGTGATTAGCAAACTAGCTAATTAACGTCTAGAGGTGTTTCATCCAGGGACAACGCCCGCTAGCTCACACCCGAACCCAAAATACCACAAGCAAAAAGCCATCCAATCAAGCAACCTGTTCATCCATGAAAAACATGAACGCCACAGTCAGTGGGGAGTAACTCCGGGTTCTCCCAGCCATATCACATTAAACGTACATAGAAGGAAATACAAAAGTAGAGCATGCATACATATAGATATACATGTGAGATACGATAAGGATAGATAGGCAATTCAATATATAATGATAAGAGCATATGAAGTACAAGTCCGAATCCATCATGTTATACAAAGACTCGGGAAGACACTCTTAGGCAACCGAATACGCTCACTAGGGCTTACATCTCACCGTTAGCGGTATAAGTTTGATAAGATTGAGACTCGACAAACAAACCATGCCAAGTCATGCGATGATCACAATAAATCCATCATAATATCATCCATTCAACCATACCAATACATAGACAATGCCCAATCATGCATTGACCATGAATAATAAGTCATGAAATCACGCATTCAATAACGACGACACAAAGACGACATCTCTCACGGTAAATGAAACGCACTAGCACCGTGTACATGGCAAGTATGATTAAAAGGCATCCACGGGATAAAGCATTTCCCTGAACGCATACACGATGCTACATTTCGTATATGTAGACTAATTTCCTCCTGTTAGCACGACGATATAAATATCCGGTCCTAGTCTAAACCTGGCCAGACTCTCGGAATAAACGTGTTCCGATTCGACATGCGATAAACGTTTCGCATCCAAGACTCGGTCAATCATTGACGCCGAGTACCCCAAATTCGGTCGATAATTCACGAAAGAGGCGGAAAAGAGCTCAAGCCTTATAACAAGCGGTACGCTACATGCAAATAACACCACCTCGCAAGTACTCCATTCAAGTCAAGCTTCTAGCAGGAAAAGCCAAAGACTTCAAGATCGATGACAAAGGTGTCCTTCGACTCCATGACCGAGTGTTTGTGCCTAATGCTCTTTACTTGAGGAAGGGAATTCTTGATGAAGCTCACCTTTTCCCTACTCTGTCCACCCCGGAGGTGATAAAATGTATAAAGACTTGAAGCTACAATTTTGGTGGCCGAATTTGAAAAGTGATGTTGTGTTCTATGTTGGAAGATGCCTTACTTGCCAACAAGTGAAAATCGAACACAAGACGCCCGTTGGATTGCTACAACCTTTGGATATTCCACTATGGAAGTAGGTATCTATTTCTATGGATTTTGTCATGTGTTTGCCAAGAACCGTTGTAAGTAAAGATGTCGTATGGGTTATTGTTGACCTTTTAACCAAGAGTGCCAGATTCATCGCGATCAAGAAGACTTGGAGATTAGATCGACTAGCCAAAGCCTATGTTGATGAGATCGTCAGATATCATGGTGTTCCCAAGGAGATCATATCCGACCGAGACCCGAGGTTTTGTTCTAGATTTTGGAAGGCCTTGCAAGAAGCCATGGGTAGTAAGTTGTTGATGAGTACCGCTTTCCATGCCGCTAGCGATGGTCAGAATGAGAGGACTATCCAGACTTTATAAGACTTACTTAGAGCTTGTGCCCTCAACTTCCAATCTAGTTAGGAAAAGAGTCTACCGTTGGTGGAGTTTTCTTACAACAATAGTTACCATGCCTCGATCAAGATAGCTCCTTACGAAGCTCTCTATGGAAGAAAGTGTCGAAGTCCTATTTGTTGGAATCAATTGAGTGATGTTCGTGATTTTGGCCCTGATGTTCTTGTTGAGACCATTGATCATGTGAAGGTCATCCGTGATAGGAGATAAAGTGTTCTTGAAGGTATCTCCTATGCTGATGTCCGAAGAAGACCGTTGGAATTTGAAGTTGGAGATAAAGTGTTCTTAAAGGTATCTCCGATGAAGGGTGTTAAAAGGTTTGGTGTAAAGAGTAAATTGAGCCCGAAATGCATTGGACCCTTTGATATTGTTAAAAGAATTGGTGCCGTAGCGTACAAGTTGGACTTGCCCCCGAATTTGGGCAAAGTGCATGATGTCTTCCATGTTTTTCATTTGAGGAACTACATTAGTGACCCGAGCCATGTTCTTCAATCCGAAATTCCCGAGCTCGAATCGAATCTGTCCTTTGAAGAGAAGCCAATCCGCATTCTAGATCGCAAGGACAAAAAGTTGAGAAGTAAAGTGGTGCCTTTAGTGAAAGTTTTGTGGAGATGTGGTAATGTTAGGAAGAGACGTGGGAACAAGAAGCTACCATGCGTGCTAAATATCCAAGCCTATTTGATTAAGGTATCTTTCTTTCGCTCAAGTTTCAAGGGCGAAACTTTTTCAAAAGTGGGGTGATTGTAACACCCGTAATTTTAGCCGTTGTAACTTAATAATATTATATGGATATTAGTTAGCTTAATTTTAGATTTAGATTAGAAATTAGTTTTCCGTGTCTAATTTAGAAAATCCGAGTTCGTATTCGGACTCTACTTGAAATTCCGTGTGAGTTACGCCTTGGGCCACATTTTGGGCCTTTTTCCCCCATTTTTCCACTCACCCTATATAACCCTTACACTACCCAATTTTCCACTCACCCTCTTCAACCTCACACAAACCATCAAAACCCTAATAACCACCATTTTTGATTAAATCAAGCTTCACACAACTCATTCATTACTCATTCAAATATCTTGATTTTCAACATAATCTTCCTCTCTTATCCTCCTCTACCTTGTGTGGTAATAAAGTTACCATCTTTCTCATTTTCAAATTTTCCGTCTTTCTCAAAGGTGAATTGTATTCATCTTTTGTGTGCCTGTGTAGGTGGAGACCTTTAAGACCCCGACAAGGATTATTATCTCATGGAGGAAGACCTAGAAGACGATTGAAGACGCACAAAGGTAATGCTGAAGGGTTACTCGATATCAATACGTGTTTTAATGCTTTAATTGATGTTTACCCAATGTTTGGTGATGATTGATATGCATTTAATGTGGATTGATGTGAGTAAATGTTGTTGGAATTGGATGAGTAACCATGGAATTTGAGTTGGTTGATGTTATTGATGAATTTAATGTGTTTGTATTTCCAGCCGGCCGCCCCTTGTAAAATTGTGGCTTTTGATAACATGCGAGTCCCAGCCGGCCACCCAGCAGCGGGCCGACCGGCTGAGACTCCCTCTTCCCCATCTTTTCTTCTTTTCTCACTTTTGGCATGTGTTCCCAGCCGGGTAGCCGGCGGCCGGTCACACCCACCGGCTAGGACACCCCTGTATTCCACTAAAAAACCTAATTACACAAAATAATTTAAAGAATCGAATCAAGTTTTCAATCAAATACAATCACAAATTTTAGCAAAAACCCAGAAAAAGTTTTGTATATTAAATGTGTTGACCAAAACGTAAAAAACAATAAGTTATATACACCTAATGTATCCAATATTTATATAATTTTCTCCCTCATTTTAGCTCGATTTTACATGTTACTATCCACTTTTAGAAGTGATTTCATGAGCTAATCTCTCCTTTGTAGTATTTCTCGTGTTTTAAATGTCATTTGTTGGATTTGAGTCATTTCTACTTCAAAGACCGTCATTTGGAGGAATCCCGGGCAAGGTGAAGCTAATAAGGGCGAGTACATGAGCTAAAGATGGCGTGCCACGAAAATTTTTCAAGTTCCGTGTTGAAGGGAACAAGTTTTGAGCAATTTTGAGATCGTATGAATAAATCGCGACGACTTTACCATGCATTGATAAGAGCCGTCTACAACCCCAAGAATTGACCCCTATGTCTTGGGGTCAACATCAAGTTAATTGGAAGATGAAAATAATGCTTAAAAGGTGTTAGTCACGTCCCCTATCGGGGTTGAAGACCTCAAAGCCTTGGGGACGGTGTCTCGGCCGAGATGCCCTTGTCTCAGGCGAGATGGATATGGTCTCGGGCGAGATGGACATAGTCTCGGGCGAGTTGGACATGATCTAGGGCAAGATGGATATGGTCTCGGGCGAGATGCCTTTGTCTAGGGCGAGACTACCTTTGTTGAAGCAAGATAGTGACGTCCCCGATCGGGGTTGGCTATCCCCGATCGGGATTACCTTTTTCTACTCGCCTTTTGCTTGATCTCCCTTGCTTTAATAAAGGCCATAAGTACGATATAAATGGGACGCGTCTTCGAAATCCTATAAATAGAAGGCCTTCCAAGCTTTGAGAATCAGCCAATTCATTCCATCACAATCTATCTTCCACAACAACATCTCTTTTCTATTTCTTAGTTTAGATTATAGAGTTTTAGTTTTAGTTTACCTTGTTATCGACATTTCGTTTTAATAGTTTTGGCTCTATATTTGGAGTTTTCTTTCTTATTCAAGTTCTATTCCTTAGTGTCGGTAATTCTTATTCTCTTGCTTTATACTTTCATTTCCATTTCAGTTTTCACATATTGCTTTCATGTTCATATTTACGATGTTGTTAGTAGTTAGTTTTTTTCTTATAATGTGTTAGCAGTCTCTTGATCTAGGGTGTCGCGAAAAGCATGTTAGATTTGTTGGAGTAAGTGTCCTCCACAATAGTGCATTTATATAATAAATCTCATTTGGAATATACGTGGCATGATTAGTATATTATGATACTCCACGTCAGTTGATTAACGTAAATCGGTAACGCTCGGCTGACTAGAGTTGGACGTTTTTATCGTATGACGGTGATGATCAACCGATCTCTTTAGGTCACACCTATAGAATGAGACCCAAATAGAATACTAATTATTTGTTGATGTATTCCCCGAAGACTTTCCCGGGATCCCTCCCGAGCGTGATGTTGAGTTTTCCATTGATCTTATGCCCGGAACCGGACCCATAGCTAAAGCTCCATACCGCATGGCTCCAACCGAGTTGCAGGATTTAAGGAAGCAACTTGATGAAATGATCGAAAAAGGTTTCATTCGACCGAGTGCCTCGCCTTGGGGTGCGCCCGTTCTCTTTGTGAAAAAGAAGGATGGTTCCATGAGACTTTGCATTGAATACCGTGAATTGAACCGAATTAAAATCAAGAACAAGTATCCTTTGCCAAGAATTGAAGATTAGTTTGATCAACTAAAGGGTGCTTCTACTTTTTCCAAAAATGATTTGAGATCCGGATACCACCAAATTCCCTTTCGTGATGCCGATATACCGAAGACCGCTTTTAGTACAAGATATGGTCATTTTGAGTTCAAGGTGATGCCATTTGGTTTGACTAATGCCCCTGCTATTTTCATGGATCAAATGAACCGCACTTTTAGTGAGTATCTTGACAAGTGTGTAGTGGTTTTCATCGACGACATCCTTATTTTCTCCAAGACCGAAGAAGAGCATGCTATTCATCTTAGGACCATTTTGGGTGTCCTCCGTCGTCAAAGGTGGTTTGCCAAATTCTCCAAGTGTGAATTTTGGTTACCTAAGTTGTCCTTTCTTGGACATGTAATTTCTAAAGAAGGTGTGATGGTAGATCCTTCTAAGATTGAAGCCGTGGTTGATTGGAAAAGTCCAACCGATGTTAGAGAAGTCCGAAGTTTTCTTGGTTTAGCTGGTTACTACCGTCGATTTGTCAAAGATTTCTCGAAGCTTGCAAGACCGATGACTCAATTGTTGAAGAAAGAGACCAAATTCGTATGGAATGAAGCTTGTGAAGCCGCTTTTCAAGAATTAAAGAAAACGTTGACTACCCCTCCAGTGTTGACTTTACCTGAAGATGGTGTAAACTTTGATGTTTATTGTGATGCATCGAAGTTGGGTTTGGGTTGTGTACTTATGCAAAATAGGAAAGTGGTTGCTTATGCCTCGAGACAGTTAAGAGTTCACGAAGTGAACTACCCTACTCATGATCTGGAATTAGCCGCCGTGGTCCATGCCTTGAAAGTGTGGAGGCACTATCTTATTGGTGTTCATTGTCGTATTTATACCGATCACAAGAGTTTGAAGTACATATTTACTCAAAAAGAGTTGAATATGAGACAAATAAGATGGTTGGAATTGGTTAATGACTATGACTTTGAATTGCTATACCATGAAGGGAAGGCCAATGTTGTTGCCAATGCTCTTAGTAGGAAATATTTTCATGCCTTGAATGCTATGTGGGTGCTACCCGATGATATTTGTACCGATCTTCGAAAGTTGAAGTTGGAGTTCATGGAGCGAGGATTTGATTATGTTGGTGCCATGGTTGCCGAACCCGTTCTTCTCCGCGAGATCCGCGAAAGCCAAGTTGATGATCCTACCTACAACTCCATTCAAGCCAAGCTTCTAGCAGGAAAAGCCAAAGACTTCAAGATCGATGACAAAGGTGTCCTTTGACTCCATGACCGAGTGTTTGTGCCTAATGCTCTTTACTTGAGGAAGCGAATTCTTGATGAAGCTCACCTTTTCCCTACTCTGTCCACCCCGGAGGTGATAAAATGTATAAAGACTTGAAGCTACAATTTTGGTGGCCGAATTTGAAAAGTGATGTTGTGTCCTATGTTGGAAGATGCCTTACTTGCCAACAAGTGAAGATCGAACACAAGAGGCCCGTTGGATTGCTACAACCTTTGGATATTCCACTATGGAAGTGGGAATCTATTTTTATCGATTTTGTCATGTGTTTGCCAAGAACCGTTGTAAGTAAAGATGTCGTATGGGTTATTGTTGACCTTTTAACCAAGAGTGCCAGATTCATCCCGATCAAGGAGACTTGGAGATTAGATCGACTAGCCAAAGCCTATGTTGATGAGATTGTCAGATATCATGGTGTTCCCAAGGAGATCATATCCGACCGAGACCCGAGGTTTTGTTCCAGATTTTGGAAGGCCTTGCAAGAAGCCATGGGTAGTAAGTTGTTGATGAGTACCGCTTTCCATGCCGCTACCGATGGTCAGACTGAGAGGAATATCCAGACTTTATAAGACTTACTTAGAGCTTGTGCCCTCAACTTCCAATCTAGTTAGGAAAAGAGTCTACCGTTGGTGGAGTTTTCTTACAACAATAGTTACCATGCCTCGATCAAGATAGCTCCTTACGAAGCTCTCTATGGAAGAAAGTGTCGAAGTTCTATTTGTTGGAATCAATTGAGTGATGTTCGTGATTTTGGCCCCGATGTTCTTATTGAGACCATTGATCATGTGAAGGTCATCCGTGATAGGAGATAAAGTGTTCTTGAAGGTATCTCCTATGCTGATGTCCGAAGAAGACCGTTGGAATTTGAAGTTGGAGATAAAGTGTTCTTGAAGGTATCTCCGATGAAGGGGGTTAAAAGGTTTGGTGTAAAGGGTAAATTGAGCCCGAAATGCATTGGACCCTTTGACATTGTTAAAAGAATTGGTGACGTAACGTACAAGTTGGACTTGCCCCCGAATTTGGGCAAAGTGCATGATGTCTTCCATGTTTTTCAATTAAGGAAGTACATTAGTGACCCGAGCCATGTTCTTCAATCCGAAATTCCTGAGCTCGAATCGAATCTGTCCTTTGAAGAGAAGCCAATCCGCATTCTAGATCGCAAGGACAAAAAGTTGAGAAGTAAAGTGGTGCCTTTAGTGAAAGTTTTGTGGAGATGTGATAATGTTAGGAAGAGACGTGGGAACAAGAAGCTACCATGTGTGCTAAATATCCAAGCCTATTTGATTAAGGTATCTTTCTTTCGCTCAAGTTTCAAGGGCGAAACTTTTTAAAGGTGGGGTGATTGTAACACCCGTAATTTTAGCCGTTGTAACTTAATATTATTATATGGATATTAGTTAGCTTAATTTTAGATTTAGATTAGAAATTAGTTTTCCGTGTCTAATTTAGAAAATCCGAGTTCGTATTCGGACTCTACTTGAAATTCCATGTGAGTTACGCCTTGGGCCACATTTTGGGCCTTTTTCCCCCATTTTTCCACGCACCCTATATAACCCTTACACTACCCAATTTTCCACTCACCCTCTTCAACCTCACACAAACCACCAAAACCCTAACCACCATTTTTGATTAAATCAAGCTTCACACAACTCATTCATTACTCACTCAAATATCTTGATTTTCAACATAATCTTCCTCTCTTATCCTCCTCTACCTTGTGTGGTAATAAAGTTACCATCTCTCTCATTTTCAAATTTTCCGTCTTTCTCAAAGGTGAATTGTATTCATCTTTTGTGTGCTTGTGTAGGTGGAGACCTTCAAGACCCCGATAAGGATTATTATCTCATGGAGGAAGACCTAGAAGACGATTGAAGACGCACAAAGGTAATGGTGAAGGGTTACTCGATATCAATAGGTGTTTTAATGCTTTAATTGATGTTTACCCAATGTTTGGTGATGATTGATATGCATTTAATGTGGATTGATGTGAGTAAATGTTGTTGGAATTGGATTAGTAACCATGGAATTTGAGTTGGTTGATGTTATTGATGAAGTTAATGTGTTTGTATTTCCAGCCGGCCGACCGGCCGCCGGTCAGCCGACCGGCTGGGAACGCGGCTGAAGTGAAATTGCTACTTCGAGAATTTTTGGTATTTTGTAGTTCCCGGTCAGCCGACCGGCAGGGACACCCCTTGTAAAATTGTGGCTTTTGATAACATGCGAGTCCCAGCCGGCCACCCGGCAGCCGGCCGCCCGGCATCCGGCCACCCGGTAGCCGGCCGACCGGCTGAGACTCCCTCTTCCCCATCTTTTCTTCTTTTCTCACTTTTGGCATGTGTTCCCAGCCGGGTAGCCGGCGGCCGGTCACACCCACCGGCTAGGACACCCCTGTATTCCACTAAAAAACCTAATTACACAAAATAATTTAAAGAATCGAATCAAGTTTTCAATCAAATACAATCACAAATTTTAGCAAAAACCCAGAAAAAGTTTTGTATATTAAATGTGTTGATCAAAACGTTAAAAACAATAAGTTATATACACCTAATGTATCCAATATTTATATATTTTTCTCCCTCATTTTAGCTCGATTTTACATGTTATTATCCACTTTTAGAAGTGATTTAATGAGCTAATCTCTCCTTTGTAGTATTTCTCGTGTTTTAAATGTCATTTGTTGGATTTGAGTCATTTCTACGTCAAAGACCGTCATTTGGAGGAATCCCGGGCAAGGTGAAGCTAATAAGGGCGAGTACATGAGCTAAAGATGGCGTGCCACGAAAATTTTTCAGGTTCCGTGTTGAAGGGAACAAGTTTCGAGCAATTTTGAGCTCGTATGAATAAGTTGCGACGACTTTACCATGCATTGATAAGAGCCGTCTACAACCCCAAGAATTGACCCCTATGTCTTGGGGTCAACATCAAGTTAATTGGAAGATGAAAATAATGCTTAAAAGGTGTTAGTCACGTCCCCTATCGGGGTTGAAGACCTCAAAGCCTTGGGGACGGTGTCTCGGCCGAGATGCCCTTGTCTCAGGCGAGATGGATATGGTCTCGGGCGAGATGGACATAGTCTCGGGCGAGTTGGACATGATCTAGGGCAAGATGGATATGGTCTCGGGCGAGATGCCTTTGTCTAGGGCGAGACTACCTTTGTTGAAGCAAGATAGTGACGTCCCCGATCGGGGTTGGCTATCCCCGATCAGGATTACCTTTTTCTACTCGCCTTTTGCTTGATCTCCCTTGCTTTAATAAAGGTCATAAGTACGATATAAATGGGACGCGTCTTCGAAATCCTATAAATAGAAGGCCTTCCAAGCTTTGAGAATCAGCCAATTCATTCCATCACAATCTATCTTCCACAACAACATCTCTTTTCTATTTCTTAGTTTAGATTATAGAGTTTTAGTTTTAGTTTACCTTGTTATCGACATTTCGTTTTAATAGTTTTGGCTCTATATTTGGAGTTTTCTTTCTTATTCAAGTTCTATTCCTTAGTGTCGGAAATTCTTATTCTCTTGCTTTATACTTTCATTTCCATTTCAGTTTTCACATATTGCTTTCATGTTCATATTTACGATGTTGTTAGTAGTTAGTTTTTTCCTTATAATGAGTTAGCAGTCTCTTGATCTAGGGTGTCGCGAAAAGCATGTTAGATTTGTTGGAGTAAGTGTCCTCCACAATAGTGCATTTATATAATAAATCTCATTTGGAATATACGTGGCATGATTAGTATTTTATGATACTCCACGTCAGTTGATTAACGTAAATCGGTAACGCTCGGCTGACTAGAGTTTGACGTTTTTATCGTATGACGGTGATGATCAACTGATCTCTTTAGGTCACACCTATAGAATGAGACCCAAATAGAATACTAATTATTTTTATACGATACATTTTAATTAGGGCATTACATATATTTGATATGTACGTTTAGTTACGAGAGTTATTTATTGGAAATTCAGTTAGGAACTCATTCAACTTAAGTTTGTTAGTCAATTATACGATAAGTGACTGAATAAATTTTACGTCTTACTTTAATACGATTAAATAAGATTTAATTTAATGATTAATAGTTAATTCATTAAATTAGTTGAGGTTATGCATATATTTTGAGGTAGAGTAATTTGTTAATTATATTTACAAAGAGTTGTAAAATAAATTAGCTAGGCATTGTGGGACCCATTATATATTGATATAATGGTAAACAGTAGGTCTTGCTTAAGACGGGTCGGATCTTACAACGGGTGTTTTGTGAGAGGAAATGGGTAGAGGAGACAAGGTGGGCTCCCCCATGTGCTTTCCACTCACCCTTGATGGGTATTTTGTGAGAGAATATGGTATCCGTCTTAAGCTTAAGACGGATACCTCGGTCTGAAATAAGAGTTTGTGAATGGTAAAATATCACTTAAAAGTTAAGTACATATTGTTTATTAATTTGTGTCGTATAATTGTTATATGATCAAATTAATACTTAATTATACAAGATAATTAAACATATGATTATAAGTATTTGTGGGACAAATATCAAAAATCAATATGGACCAATTTAGCTACACGTGAGCCAAAATTGTGCTCATGTAGAGCAATGATGATTGTTCTTATTTTATTAGCACACTTATTCACATGATAGTGACATTGCCTACACTACTTTAATCATTTTTGACAAACCAACATATAAAGCATTTGCATGTGATTTAAAATTGGCACATATATACCCATTTGCAAGGGGTTGTGCCGTGAGTTTTTGCATATGAAAAAGAACAAGAGTTGTTCTTGTTTCTTGCTCATGCTTTTAATTCATGTTTCATCTCTTTAACTTTCAATACACTAATATTCATCTATATTACTAGAGTAGTAATATTATTTATATAAATCTCTTCTCATTATCTAGTACTATAATAGTAGAGATTATTTGGGTTGAATCTTGGGTGCAACAAGAAGGAGACCTTCTACTTTGGAGGTTATTTTATGGAGGATCATCCACTAAATACATGCTCAAGAACAATAAGAAGGAGTTATTATTGTGCTCCATATTGGCCGAAAATTTCCATTGTAAGAAAATTCAATCTTATCTTTATATTTATGCTTTTATATTTGCTTGCATGATAACTAGATCCTAAATCATTAAGTTAATGTAATTTAATGAAATAATTAGAGGAGTCTAATTAGAGGTCTAGGACTTTCATGTGGTATCAGAGCTCAATTGTTACATGCATGTTGATTTTAAGCATTAAAATCGAGTTATACGATAACTTGGGTAAAATTGAAAATTTGTGTTAAAAATTGGTTTCCACTAAATTTTTGATTTGCATGCATACCTACTTACCTCAAAATGGTTGTGGTCAAATTTGGTGATTTTAGGGATTGATTTGCTATTTATTTTGATTTGTGGCCTTTAAATCATGTTAATATGCATGTTTTATGTTAAAAGTTAACTAAAAAATAGTTGCATGTTGATTCTGGCCATGAAATTTTTATATGATCTCACATGCATGTTCTACATATTGCATGTAAAATTTCGCGACTTTTAATTAAGTTTTGCATGATTATTGATTTTTATGAGAAAAAAGTCAATAAAATGAGATTATTATGATCATAAAATTGAAACGTCCTTTTCTGGTCTTGAAAATTTTTGGTACATTTTATAATCTGATTTATATCATCTTGGTGAAATTGTATAATTGTTTTCACTATTTTACAATATTTAATTGTTTTTATTTGATAAAACCGTTGAATATTGAGTTATTTGTTCATAAAATTTACTCAAAATTTTTTGTGACAACCCTCGCGAATGCGGAAATAAAACATACAAGCATGTGATTTAATTAACGGAAAATACGATGTTTTAAAACTTTTTACATGCAAGATAGAAATACGAGGAGTGTCAAATATTACAAACCAAAGTATGAAATACAACAAAGAGATGAAGTCTCTCAAAATGTTATCAATGTCAAAGAGATTAGAAAACTAGCTAAATAACGTCTAGAGGTGAATCTTCCAGGCCAACGACCGCTAGCTCGCACCCGAACCCAAAATAGCACAAGCAAAAAGCCATCCAAATCAAGCAACCTGTTCATCCATGAAAAACATGAACGCCACAGTCAGTGGGGAGTAACTCCGGGTTCTCCCAGCCTTATCACATTAAACGTACATAAACGGAAATACAAAAGTAAAAGCATGCATATGTAGATATACATGTGAAATACGATAAGGATAAATAGGCAATTCCATATGTAAAGATATCGGTACATGAAGTACAAATCCGAAACCATCATGCCATAGATAGACACGGGGAAGACACTCTTAGGCAACCATATACACTCACTAGGGCTTGCATCTCACCGTTAGCGGTATAAGTTTGATAAGATTGAGACTCGACAAACAAACCATGTCAAGTCATGTGAAGATCACGAATAAACCAATCATATAATCATCCATCCAAACGTACAATACGTTGACGACATCTCTCACGGTAAATGACACGCACTAGCACCGTGTACATGGCAAGAATGATTAAAATTGCATCCACGGGATAAACATTTCCCTGAACGCATACACGATAAACATTTCGTATATGTAGACTAATTTCCTCCGGTAGGACGACGATATAAATACCCAGTCCTAGTCTAAACCTGGCGAAACTCTCGGAATAAACGTGTTCCGATTCGACATGCGATAAACGTTTCGTATCCAAGACTCGGTCAATCATAGACGCCGCGTACCCCAAATTCAGTCGACATTCACGAAAGAGGCGGAAAAGAGCACAAGCATCATAACAAGCGGTACGCTACATGCAAATGACACCACCTCGCAAGTATACAACATTTGACGGCCGGGTCGATCAACGCAAAGTGTTCGCCTCCCAACAACTTCGTCATATGCCCACTAACACATGCAACTAAGCAGTAATGATACACTCCCCGTTCCGACATTCCAGCCTTACGAACGTGGAGGTAGCCAAGGGAATGAGAGTACAAAGCACATAGGAAATTAGTGCTCTAACCGTAACATGTGTAAAAACCGACTCAAAGTGGGACATACCAAAAACCGTCACAAAACATGCGATATAAGCGAAGGAAATATCATATATTCAAAACATTAAT
The DNA here is from genome assembly GCA_022085475.1 of Heliosperma pusillum. Taxonomy (NCBI): domain Eukaryota; kingdom Viridiplantae; phylum Streptophyta; class Magnoliopsida; order Caryophyllales; family Caryophyllaceae; genus Heliosperma; species Heliosperma pusillum. The sequence continues at coordinate 20,745 of JAIUZE010070314.1, forward strand.
ATTTAAAGTCATTCCGTAAATTTATACGATTAATGAACCATCGGAAATATTATAAATGAAAACGTAAGTAAGAATTACAAAGAAACTCCAGCAGGGTGCCAGCCGGTCAGGTGGACCGGCTGCCGGCCACCCGGCTGGTACCATATATCATATGAAAAACCAACTGAAAAAGCAGTGTGTCCCAGCCGGTCAAAGGGATCGGCTGTCGGCTACCCGGCTGGGACCAAAGGCATACGAGAAAAACAAGGCAAAGTAAGGTGTGTCTCAGCCGGTCAGCTGACCGGCTGCCGGTCGGCCGGCTGAGACCTAAATCATGCATAAACTTTTACGTAACATTAATAATATACAGCCACTCCCCAGCTGACCGGCTTCCGGTCGGTCGGCTGGGGTCAATTATGCACGAAAATGTCGAATTTCACTAAGGCTTAACATTCAACAATTATCATCTACCATCATAAATCATCAATTCTCATATCAATTCTCAACTAACAACATCCATCATCAACAACACAATTCCTAAGCTTACTAATCATATTCTAAACACGATAACTAACCTAGAAAACACATAAAACACGTAAATGATATCGAGCAACCCTTCACCGTTACCTTTTCGCGCCTTCACTCCTCGTCAATGTCCTCTTCAATCAAGATGTAGTCTTTGTCGGGATCTTGGAGGTCACCACCTACAAATAGATAATAAAAGATGAATATAATTCACCTTGAGAAAGACGGATAAATTGAAAAGCGAGAAAGACAGTAATTTTATTACCAAAACGGATAGAGGACGATGAGAGGGAAAGAATGAGACGAACTAGAGCGAATTTGAGCGAGAAATGAAGGAGTAGTGATGATTCTAAGCTTGGAAGAAATATGGAGGTTAGGGTTTTGAGTTAACTTGGTGAGAAAGAAGAAGTTTGAGTTGTGAGGGAGTTAGGTTATGAGGGAGTATAAGAAGGAGTAAGTGGAAAATATATGGAAAAAGCCCATAACGTCTTAAGACGTAACTTACTCGAATTCTCGCGTAAAATCCAAATACGAACTCGGAAATTCTAAATTAGACACGGGAAATTTAATTCTAAACTAAAACTAAATTTCGCTGAAAAGTATCCGTAAAATATTTTTACTATAAAAATAGGGTACATTTGCGGGTGTTACAATCACCCCACCTTTTAAAAAGTTTCGCCCTCGAAAGTTGAGCGAAAGAAAGATACCTTAATCGAATAAGCTTGGATATTTAATACGCATAGAAGCTTCCGTTTCCCAAGTCTCTTCTTCAACATTGGCACATCTCCATAAGATTTTCACTAAAGGAACCACTTTACTTCTCAACTTCTTATCCTTGCGATCAAGTATGCGGATCGGCTTCTCTTCAAAGAACAAATTCGGTTCAAGCTCGGGTATTTCCGCTTGAAAGACATGGCTTGGATCACTAACATACTTTCTCAATTGAGAAACATGGAATACATCATGAACCTTAGCCAAATTCGGGGGCAAGTCCAACTTGTAAGCAACGACACCAATCCTTTTCACAATATCAAAGGGTCCAATGTATTTCAGGCTCAATTTACCCTTAACACCAAACCGTTTAACATTCTTCATTGGAGATACTTTCAAGAACCCTTTATCTCCAACTTCAAATTCTAACGGTCTTCTTCGGATATCGGCATAAGATTTTTGTCGATCTTGAGCGGCTTTCATTCTATCATGAATGACCTTCACATGATCAATGGTTAAAACAAGAACATCGGGACCTAAGTCACGAACATCACTCAATTGATTCCAACATATAGGACTTCGACATTTTCTTCCATAAAGAGCTTGATAAGGAGCCATCTTGATCGAGGCATGATAACTATTGTTGTAAGAAAACTCCACCAACGGTAGACTCTTTTCCCAATTAGATTGGAAGTCGAGTGCACAAGCCCTAAGCAAGTCTTCTAAATTCTGAATAGTCCTCTCGGTCTGACCATCGGTAGCGGCGTGGAATGCGGTACTCATCAACAAATTACTACCCATGGCTTCTTGTAAAGCCTTCCAAAATCTCGAACTGAATCTCGGATCTCGGTTGGATATGATCTCCTTGGGAACACCATGGTATCTAACAATCTCATCAACATAGGCTTTGGCTAGTCGATCTAAACTCAAAGTCTCTTTGATCGGAATAAATCTAGCACACTTGGTCAAACGATCAACAACAACCCATACGACATCTTTACTTCCAACGGTCCTCGGCAAAGCCATAACAAAATCCATAGAAATAGATTCCCACTTCCATAATGGAATATCCAAAGGTTGTAGTAATCCATCGGGTCTCTTGTGTTCAATCTTCACTTGTTGGCAAGTAAGACATCTTCCAACATAAGACACAACATTGCCTTTCAAATTCGGCCACCAAAATTGTAGCTTCAAGTCTTTATACATCTTATCACCTCCGGGGTGAATAGAATAAGGGGAAAGGTGAGCTTCATAAAGAACTGGCTTTCTCAAATCAAGAGCATTAGGAACAAACAAACGGCCATGGAATCGAAGGACACCTTTATCATCAAACTTGAAATCTTTAGCTTTTCCTTCTAGCAGCTTGGCTTGAATAGACTTGTAGGTAGGATCATCAACTTGGTTCTCGCGGATCTCACGGAGGAAAATAGGTTCGGCAGTCATAGCACCAACATAATCAAATCCACGATCCACAATTTCCAACTTCAACTTTCGAAACTCAATACAAAGATCAACGGGCAATACCGACATAACATTTAAGGAATGAGAAGATTTCCTACTAAGAGCATCGGCAACAACATTAGCCTTCCCTTCATGGTACAACAACTCAAAATCATAGTCATTCACCAATTCCAACCATCTTCTTTGCCTCATATTCAACTCCTTTTGAGTAAATATGTACTTCAAACTTTTGTGATCGGTGAATATACGACAATGAACACCAATAAGATAGTGTTTCCGCACTTTCAAAGCATGAACAACGGCGGCCAATTCCAAATCATGAGTAGGATAGTTCACTTCATGAACTCTCAACTGTCTCAAAGCATAATCCACCACTTTCCTACTTTGCATAAGTACACAACCCAACCCCTACTTGGAAGCATCACAATAGACATCAAAGTCTACGCCATCTTCAGGTAAAGTCAACACCGGAGCGGTAGTAAGTCAACCTTTTCTTTAACTCTTGAAACGCGGCTTCACAAGCTTCATTCCATAGGAACTTGGTTTCCTTCTTCAACAATTGAGTCATTGGTCTAGCAAGCTTTGAGAAATCCTTGACAAATCTACGGTAATAACCAGCTAAACAAAGAAAACTTCGAACTTCTCTAACATCGGTCGGTCTCTTCCAATCCACCACAGCTTCAATCTTTGAAGGATCTACCATTACACCTTCTTTAGAAATTACATGCCCAAGAAAGGACACTTTAGGTAACAAAAATTCACACTTGGAGAATTTAGCAAACCACTTCTGACGACGAAGAACACTCAAAATAGTCCTTAGATGAATAGCATGCTCTTCTTCGGTCTTGGAGAAAATAAGGATATCGTCAATGAACACCACCACACACTTGTCAAGGTACTCACTAAATGTGCGGTTCATTTGATCCATAAAAATAGCGGGAGCATTAGTCAATCCAAATGGCATCACCTTGAACTCATAATGACCATACCTTGTACTAAAACCGGTCTTTGGTATATCAATATCACGAACGGGAATTTGGTGATAACCGGATCTCAAATCAATCTTGGAAAAAGTAGAAGCACCCTTTAGTTGATCAAACAAATCTTCAATTCTTGGCAAAGGATGCCTATTCTTGATTGTAATTCGATTCAACTAACGGTAATCAATACAAAGCCTCATGGAACCATCTTTCTTCTTCACAAAAAGAATAGGAGCACCCCAAGGGGAGGCACTTGGTCGAATAAAACCCTTCTCAATCATATCATCAAGTTGCTTCCTTAACTCTTTCAACTCGGTTGGAGCCATACGGTAAGGAGCTTTGGCTATGGGTCCGGAACCAGGTACAAGATCAATAGAAAACTCAACATCACGCTCGGGAGTGATCCCGGGCAAGTCAACGGGGAATAGGTCAACGAATTCACGAACTATAGGAACATCTTCAATATTTGGCAAAGCGGTAGTTGAAGAAGTCACAATACACAAGTATGCTTGGTGACCCTTTTTTACCATACTCACCAATTTCATTGCGGAAATCAAAGACACACCCTTTCGGGGATGAGATCCCTTATAGGTTATTCTAACTCCTAAAGGACTCTTTGAATAAATCTTTTGATCTCTACACTCGAACCTAGCCTGGTATAATGCTAACCAATCAATACCTAGATTTATATCAAACTCTCCTAGAGGAAACTTAAGAAGATTAGCGGGAAAGATAGCACCCGAAATAGATATTGGAACATTAGGATAAAGAGTAGAACAAGAGATAATTTCTCCGGATGGTAAGGATATGGGAGTATCCTCACTAGAAGTAGCCTCGATAGATAATTTATTAGCATAAGTCGAAGACACAAAGGACATAGAAGCACCGGTATCAAAAACAATAAGACACGGTTTCTCTAAGATTGAGAACATACCCGTAATTATCTCCGGATGAGCATCGGCTTCGGCTCGGCTCAGAACGAAGATAGAACCCTTAGGTTTGGCAATAAGAGGGGGCAACTTTCGATCGGGGCAATCATCATAACGGTGACCCGTCTTTTGGCAAAAGAAGCAAACATAGGATCGGTTGAAACATGTCACACCGGGGTGATGTGGTTGTCTACAACGGCTACATAAGCAACCTTGAGCTTGAGGAGGAGCATATGGCCTATGAGCCACGTTAGAAGTAGCTCAGGGAATGAAAGGAGCGGGAGCTCTTGCATTTGCATTTGGGGGAGGATTGAATTTCCTCTTGTTAGTATATGAGTTGGAGGAAGACGGAGTAAACAGTCTCTTCCCATAGACATTTGGCCTAGGAGTGAAAGAAGGAGAGGGATTAATCATCATAGCTTCATCCCTAATGGCCTTCATGGAGTTCTCGGACCATAAAGCGTCATCATATAAATCCCCAAAGGAAGTAGTATTCCTCCTCACTTTACTTTGAAGTAAAGCACTAAGCTTGTTGCGGTAGTAGAAAGCTCGGTCCTCGTCATCTATGATAAGCCTCGGAGCAAAATGAGCAAGCTTGTTGAACACCGTAGTGAAGTCTTGTGCCGACAAGTTACCTTGCTTGAACTCAATAAATTCCTCGAGCCTTTTTTGCTTGAGCTCCTTAGGATAAAATCGACCTTCCACTAGAGCTTTGAAACAAGCCCAATTGAAATCATCTTCAAGAGTAGCGGTGGCACTAGTAATTGCCCACCAATTATCTGCTTCCCTTACAAGGAAGTGCTTTGCAATCCTTACCTTGTCCTCTTCACGGACTTGGTGTAAATCAAATTGCTTCTCCATTTCTCGGAACCATTCCGATAGCTCGGTAGGGTCCGGCTTTCCACCGTAAGGTATAATCTTGCTTCTAGCTATTTGACTAGCCACCCAAGCGTAGCCTCCTTGGTGGTTGTCATCTCTACGAGGGGGAACTTGGTTGGCTTGTGCTAAAGCCGCATCTTGTTGATTCTTCAACACTTGCGTAAGAGCTTCTAGCATAACATTCTCTACTACTCGAGGTCTAACCATCTTCATAAGAAATAGAAACAAAATAAGTTAATCCTAACACTTAGCATAAACAAATAGACTAACATGTAAAATCCTTAACTTCTACCCATCTCTCATTTATTATTTCAAGGTCAAGTAGCTTAAGTTTAGAGTTCACGTATGTGCGTCGGGAGCGATAAAGCTCTGATACCAACTGTGACAACCCTCGCGAATGCGGAAATAAAACATACAAGCATGTGATTAATTAACGGAAAATACGATGTTTTTATAACTTTTTACATGCAACATAGAAATACGAGGAGTGTCAAATATTACAAACCAAAGTATGAAATACAACAAAGAGACGAAGTCTCTCAAAATATTATCAATGTCAAAGAGATTAGCAAACTAGCTAAATAACGTCTAGAGGTGAATCTTCCAGGCCAACGCCCGCTAGCTCACACCCGAACCCAAAATACCACAAGCAAAAAGGCATCTAATTCAAGCAACCTGTTCATCCATGAAAAACATGAACGCCACAGTCAGTGGGGAGTAACTCCGGGTTCTCCCAGCCATATCACATTAAACGTACATAAACGGAAATACAAAAGTAAAAGCATGCATATGTAGATATACATGTGAAATACGATAAGGATAAATAGGCAATTCCATATGTAAAGATATCGGTACATGAAGTACAAATCCGAAACCATCATGCTATAGATAGACACGGGGAAGACACTCTTAGGCAACCATATACACTCACTAGGGCTTGCATCTCACCGGTAGCGGTATACGTTTGATAAGATTGAGACTCGACAAACAAACCATGTCAAGTCATGCGAAAATCACGAATAAACCAATCATATAATCATCCAACCAAACGTAAAATACGTTGACGACATCTCTCACGGTAAATGACACACACTAGCACCGTGTACATGGCAAGAATGATTAAAATCGCATCCACGGGATAAACATTTCTCTGAACGCATACACGATAAACATTTTGTATATGTAGACTAATTTCCTCCGGTAGGACGACGATATAAATACCCGGTCCTAGTCTAAACCTGGCCAGACTCTCGAAATAAACGTGTTCCGATTCGACATGCGATAAACGTTTCGCATCCAAGACTCGGTCAATCATAGACGCCGAGTACCCCAAATTCGGTCGACATTCACGAAAGAGGCGGAGGAAAAGAGCACAAGCCTCATAACACGGTACGCTACATGCAAATAACACTACCTCGCAAGTACACAACATTTGACGGCCGGGTCGATCAACGCAATGCGTTCGCCTCCCAACAACGTCGTCGTATGCCCACTAACACATGCAATTAAGAAGTAGGATACATCCCCGTTCCGACATTTCAGCCTTACGAACGTGGAGGTAGCCAAGGGAATGAGAGTACAAAGCACATACCAAAATAGTGCTCAAACCGTAACACTGGTAAAAACCGACTCAAAGTGGGACATACCAAAAACCGTCACACAACATGGGAATAGGGAATTATATAAACTTAACTATGATAAAAATGAATCAATACATGATACATTAGCATTAGAGCGAGTTATGAAGCATAATGAATAAAAACATAGATCACCTCTCCAAAACAACGTTGTTTGGAAACCAACGAAAACAAGGGTCCGGTTCAAACGGTCATAACTAGAGTTCCGGACATGCAAATGCAGAAATTCCAAATGGAGGTGATAGCTTATCCTCTTACGGTTCCAACGGGATGTCACAAGTCCAAAACAAGCAAGTAACAAAGGAGATATGATCATTGTACGAAAAGGGGTCAGTGGAGGAAAACTGCAGTCGGCCGCGCGTAACGCAGCCAGCGCCACCACGACGCAGCCTGCGTCCTACGACGCTGCCTACGTCCATGAACGCTGCCAGCGCCCTTCACGGGATTCAGGCACGATCAAAACCAACATGTTATCAACAACAAAAACCCTCATTTATCATCACAAACCATCAATTCTCATATCAATTAACAACTAACAACATCCATCAACAACAACACACGTCCTAAGCATACTAACCATAATCTAAATACGATTACTAGCCTAGAAAACACATAAAACACGTAAATGATATCGAGTAACCCTTCACCGTTACCTTTTCGCGCCTTTAATCGATTTCTAAACCTTCCTAGTCTCCACCTACATACAATTAGATAATAAAAGATGAATATCATTCACCTTGAGAAACACGGATAATTTAAAAAGCGAGAAAGACGGTACCTTTATTACCAATACGGATAGAGGAAGCTAAGAGGGGAAGAATAAGACGAACCTAGATGAATTTGAGCGAGTAACGAAGGAGTAGCGACGAATCTAAGCGGGATCAAAAATGGAGGCAAGGTTTTATGGGGTTTTCTTAGAGAAGAAGGAAAAGTTGAGTTGTGTGAATGAATTAGGTTAGGGTGAGGAAGGGAGTATATGAGGGAAAAAGTCAACGAAAGTCAAATACGACTTAAGACGGGATATACATGAAATCTCGCGGAAATTCCAAATACGAACTCGGAAATTCTAAATTCGACTCGGAACATTAAATTCTAAAATAAAACTAAAATACGCTGAAAAGTATCCGTAAAATATTTTCACTGTAAAAATAGGGTACATTTCCGGGTGTTACAAATTGCCTTTTTCCTTCTATTCAATGTTATTCCTAATAACAAGAATTCATCTACGTACATGTCTAGATCTCAATCTAGTGTTGGGCTTTTTAACTTGAAAGATGCTCCCACTCGTTATCATGATATCTGATAGGTATTTAGGTGAAAGGATCTACCATTAGCTCCTTGTAAGCCACCTTATCCTCATCATAATGTACTAGGTCTCTATTAGTAGAATTTATAATGATTGACTCAATTCAATCATCCTTATAGTTATTCGCTTCTCGTATATCCAAAAATATGCCTAGGATTTCGACAAATCCTTATAAGTTTGGAAATTTGGGTTGTGTAACTTTTACCACATATCCAAATTTTCTCTACCAAACACAAGAATGAATCCCAAGTTCTCCTTGAGAACCCTATGGATGTTCTTGTAGGCTATGCAATGACACTCATGTGGATTGATTTGTTATAGGCTTGTCATGCTCCTAGCATACAATTCATTTAGGTACGTGCATGTAATGACATACATGATTGGCCTAATGGCGGAAACATTAGTACTCATGAGATCAACATCTCTTAGGTTCAGTGGATTACTATGACCCTTTCATAGTGATCCCACTTTCATCAACATGAATAACCTATTTTAACTTGTTGAAATAGATTAAGGATCTTATCGATATAAGACACTTTTCTAAATGCCAAACTACAATCTTCTTTTCCACAATAGATTTTGATTTTAGTATACATGTTGCCCTCTTTCATCCAGCATTAAAATCCAACCACTCCTTTCAAAAAGGTAATATGAATACGTCACTCACAATGAGTGATATGTCATTCACGTGGAAAACAATTTCTCCCACTGAACTTCATGTCTTTACATGATAACTTTAACTCCCTCTGAACTTCATGTCTTTCAATGACTTTAACTTTAACTCCATATGAACTTCATGTCTTTACATGACTATAACTCCCACTGAACTTCATGTCTATACATGACCTTTCGACAATTCGAGTGAACTTTTCTTATATCTTATAATAGAAAAAATCATAACCTCTTGGTAAATACTTTAGGCTTGTGTCATGTACACATACTATTCCAAATCCCTATTTGGACATGTGGTTTTGTTGTGTATCTTGTACACACCTACTACGAGGTATTTCACTGGTGATTTGGATCTAAACATAGTTACGCATTAACTTAGCTTTTGAAGACATCTACATGTCTCTTCATGCAACTATAATTGGACAATTCCAAATACATCATTTCTTTGCATAGATTCCATTTAGTTTCATAAGTCTCTTATGTTAGAAAATCTAATTTTAAAATTTCTAGGTGCTTCAACTTCATAGATCATAATCTTATTATACAAGAACATTTTCTTTTGGTCTCATCACTAGTCTAAGGATTCACCTAAGAACGTTTTCTTTTGGTCTCCTCACTAGTCTTGAGTCTAACCTAAGAATATTTTCCTTTTGGTTTCCTCACTAGTTCCTAACTAGTTTTACGTTGTGGCTTATTATGTCTCACTCTATCTTTAGAAAAATACAACTATTTTCTTTAAAGATAGCCTTATGAGCCACAAACTATTTTGTACCCATACTCGTGAGGGAGGTTGAAGTATCACAACTTGACCTTAATTGATCTACTATAGACTTTATTGTAAAGACATCGAATCTTAGCTTCGAGATAGACTAGTTCTATAAGCTAAAGAGATGAACTCATAGTCATGTCATTTATAATCTTTATAAGTGCTGTAACCAATTGGTTTGGTAGACTCCCTAATTTGTTTGAGTTTAAATAACTCAATTTGAGTTTACAATTGATCTTTCAAAGTAAGAATCGAATTCTTAGCCTTTTATTATAATGATCCAATCATAATACTAATATGATCAATTTTGAGTCTATACAATTTATGTTATTAGTGCAAGTAGAGTATAATGACAAGTTTTAGAACTAAAAAACTTCAACAAACCGAGTGACTTGGGTTGAAAACCAAGTCACCAAATATTCAATTACAACAAATTGTTCTTGAAAATAAATCTTCCATGTCCAACAAGAAAATTAAAAAGTTCTAAACAACCATAATACAATCAAAAGGGGAGACAATCTCGAGGCCAAGCTTCCTTAGGTCTTAAACCATGGGTGGCTACCTTAGCTTTCCTTGAAGAGATTTCTTAGGCCTGCTTGTCCTTACCTTTATCTTTGCTTGCATGTCCTAATTACAATAAGAAGGGTAAGAATCACAACTTTTATCTTATACCAAAGTTGAGATCATAACATAATTGATAGGGATAATTATTTACCTACTGAAACAATCTTTCCAGTTTTGATATCTCCTAGATATTGGCAATTCCTCTTCCAATGCCCTATGCCATTACTATAATGACACTTATCCTCAACTGAGGCACCTTTCTTAGGCTTGGGTGAGCTATTCTCAATAGAATTTCCTTTGCCTTTGTAGTTGGAGGGCTTCTATTCCTTGCTAGCATCTTTCTTGAACTTCCTCTTACTCTTATTATTAATATGGAGCACATCTTTGGAGGTGCTAACATTTAGCTCCATGTCTCTCTCGGCTTGCATAAGCATCTTGTGCAATTCATGAAGAGATGTTTTCATATTTTGCATATTGTAGTTTACCCTAAACTGAACATATGCTTTGATTTTCCCCAAGGAATGTAAGACTCGGTCGATAACGAGTTGTTCGGGAATGGTCAACCCTTGCAATTTAAGAGTCTCAACATGCTCAATCAATTTGAGTACATGATGGCTAATTTTGGCCCTCTTTTAGGTTCATGTCAAAAAACGCGGAAGTCGTCTCATATTGTATGATCCTAGGACCTTGTGAAAACATGGTCACAAGCTTGGCATATATCTCATAGGCCGTGCTCATCTTTATGGCACTCCTTTGGAGATCAGCCTCCATACAGAAAATCAAAACGTTTATGATCGCGGTAGACTCTTTGTGGTAAGCCTCATAGGCTCGCCTTGCGGCAACGGTTGACCTTTCATTAGGTGTTTTGGGAGAGGCTTCGGTAAGGTAACGAAACTTGTCATTACCTTCCGCGGCCAAGAGGAGTTGCGCATCCCAATCGGCAAAATTAACACCATTCTTTTCTAACTTGCATCGATCCATAAAGGATCAAAGCCATGAAACGTTTGTGAGAGTTGGAGCGTTGGTATTTGGAGTTGCCATTGCGAAATTAATATTGACTACAAAAATGATATGAAGGAAATGTTAACATTTATCGAATTAAATAGTTGTAAACATTTTAAACAACTTTCCAACATTTAAATAGTGACCTCTACCCAACTATTATAAATGATTCCGAGATCCAAATTCATATCAACTTGGGCACGGTGAGCCGATTCATCCCTTATTAACATAATTAGGTGGATTAACTCTTTAATCGATTCTACATTAGAACTCTCGGTCGATAATATTACTTTAATATTTATCTTAAGCCCGGAACACATGCGGCTACGGTCGCGAATACTTCCGTTGAGCTCAATCCAAATGTTCAAAATAATAACCTTTACTACCCCACTTACCCAACGTGACAAGTTTAGCACCCCGGTGAGCCGAGCCTACTTCCTTGCGAAATTGGGATTCATGAGTTCTACTATTTGGTAAGGCTTGATCTCAATTATTTATTATGAGAGGTCATGTCAATTAATAATCTATCATGTTTAAGTGAACTAAATCGATGAATTAACGATAATTTTAATGGACACGGTCGAATACTCGATAAAATATGCATGTCATGTTATGTCGATTTGGCAATGCATGCAAACATAATAAATAAAAAGCAAGCATAAAAATAAAACTCCTAGTATGGCCTTTCCTAGAATAGAAAATCATATAATCTATTACAAATTTGGAAACCAACTCTTTTGGTCCCTTGAACTTCATACGCACGCCTCCCAAGGTCACCGTCTCTCTCTCAGAACTCCTTTTCGAATGGCACCGTCTTTGGGAAACTCCGGTATTACAAATAATTACAAAATATATAATACAATTACAATAATTTGATATTATACATTTGAAAATTAAAATAATACAATAAAAGTGATATGAGATCACAATAAATTACAACCGAAAATATTTCCTTACATTTCAGGCAATATCGATTAAAACTAAGGCCATACAAGGATTAAATTACATAATTCAGAATTACATAAATAAAATATGACATTCATATATAAAAATGCAGCATTATAATATGTATAAAACATGCTCAATTTAAATGCCAAATCTGTGACAACCCTCGCGAATGCGGAAATAAAACATAACAAGCATGTGAATTATAAAGCGGAAAATACGGTGTTTTTAAAACATTTTACATGCAAGATAGAAATACGAGGAATGTCAATAATTACAAACCAAATATAAAATACTGCAAGAGACGTAGTCTCTCAAAATGTTAACAAAAGACAAAGTTATTTAGCAACTAGCTAAGAAACGTCTAGGGGTGAATCATCCAGGTCAACGCCCGCTAGCTCACGCCTGAACCCAAAATACCACAAGCAAAAAGCCATCCAAGCAAGCAACCTGTTCATTCATGAAAAACATGAACGCCACAATCAATGGGGAGTAACTCTGGGTTCTCCCAGCCATATCACATTAAACGTACATAAACGGAAATACAAAAGTAGAAGCATGCATATATAGATATACATGTGAAATACGAGAAAGGATAAATAGGCATTTCAATATATAAGAATATCGAATACATGAAGTACAAATCCGTAACCACCATGCTATAGATAGACTCGGGGAAGACACTCTTAGGCAACCATACACTCTCACTAGGGCTTGCATCTCACCGTTAGCGGCATAAGTTTGATAAGATTGAGACTCGACAAACAAACCATGCCAAGTCATCCAATGATCACGAATAATCAATCATGTAATCATCCATCCAAACATACCAATACGTTGACGACATCTCTCACGGTAAATGCCACGCACTAGCACCGTGTACATGGCAAGTATGATTAAAAGGCATCCACGGGATACAACATTTCCCTGAACGCATACACGATGCTACATTTCGTATATGTAGACTAATTTCCTCCCGGTAGGACGACGATAATACTACGGTCCTAGTCTAAACCTGGCCAGACTCTCGGAATAACATTTTCCGATTTGACATGCGATAAACATTTCGCATCCAAGACTCGGTCAATCATAGACGCCGAGTACCCCAAATTCGGTCGACATTCACGAAAGAGGCGGAAAAGAGCACAAGCCTCATAACAAGCGGTACGCTACATGCAGTTGACACCACCTCGCAAGTATATAACATTTGACGGCCGGGTCGATCAACGCAAAGCGTTCGCCTCCCAACAACGTCGTCATATGTCCACTAACACATGCAATTAAGCAGTAAGGATACACTCCCCGTTCCGACATTCCAGCCTTACGAACGTGGAGGTAGCCAAGGGAATGAGAGTACAAAGCACATAGGAAATTAGTGCTCAAACCGTAACATTTGTAAAACCGACTCAAAGTGGAACATATCAAAAACCGTCACAAAACATGCGATACAAGCGATAGGATCATCATATATTCGAAACATTAATATTCAAAGTCCAACCCGAAAGTCAACAAAAGTCAAAGTCAAACCCGAGACCCGTGACCCAAACCCGACAACTTGGAGTGGGCTACAAACAAATCATCAATGCAAGAAAACTAAGTCCAAAGGGTCAAGGAAAGTCAAGGCGGGAATAAAATTCAAAGGTTCAACTTTGGGGAATAATGGCAGCAAGAAACGCTGCCATCGCCAGCCAACGCTGCCAGCGTCCTGGTCTCTGGCACGCGATCCTCATTTCTTTCAACTTGTCAACAACATTCAACAATCATCATTTATCAACACAAACCATCAATTCTCATATCAATTAACTACTAACAACAACCATGATCAATAACACAATTCCTATGATTACTAACCTTATTCTCAATACGATTTGTAACATAGAAAACACATTAAAACACATAAATGATATCGAGTAACCCTTCACCATTACCTTTTCGCGTCTTCAATCCGCGTCAATGTCCTCTTCTATCAAGAAGTAATCTTTGTCGGGGTCTTGGAGGTCACCACCTACACTTAGATAATAAAAGATGAATATAATTCACCTTTGAGAAAGACGGATAAATTGAAAAGCAAGAAAGACCGTAATTTTATTACCAATACCGAAAGAGGACGATTAGAGGGAAGGAATAAGACAAACTTGAGTGAATTTGAGCGAGAAATGAATGAGTAGTGACGATTCTAAGTTTGATCAAATATGGAGGCTAGGGATTTGGGGTTTACTTGGTGTGGAAGAAGAAGATTGAATGTGAGGGAGTTAGGGTTGTGAGGGGGTATATGAAGGAGTAATTGAAAAATATGAGAAAAAGCCCAAAAACGTCTTAAGACGTTACTTACTCGGAATCTCGCGTAAAGTCCAAATACGAACTCGGAAATTCTAAATTAGACACGGAAAATTTAATTCTAAACTAAAACTAAATTTCGCTTAAAAGTATCCATAAAATATTTTACTATAAAAATAGGGTATATTTGCGGGTGTTACAATCACCCCACCTTTTAAAAAGTTTCTCCCTCGAAACTTGAGCGAAAGAAAGATACCTTAATCGAATAGGCTTGGATATTTACTACGCATAGAAGCTTCCGTTTCCCAAGTCTCTTCTTCAACATTGGTACATCTCCACAAGATTTTCACTAAAGGCACCACTTTACTTCTCAACTTCTTATCCTTGCGATCTAGGATGCGGATCGGCTTCTCTTCAAAGGATAAATTCGGTTCTAGCTCGGGCATTTCAGCTTGAAAGACATGGCTTGGATCACTAACGTACTTTCTCAACTGAGAAACATGGAATACATCATGAACCTTAGCCAAATTCGGGGACAAGTCCAACTTGTAAGCAATGGGACCAATCCTTTTCACAATATCAAAGGGTCCAATGTATTTCGGGCTCAATTTACCCTTAACACCAAACCGTTTAACACCCTTCATCGGAGATACTTTCAAGAATACTTTATCTCCAACTTCAAATTCTAACGGTCTTTTTCGGATATTGGCATAAGATTTTTGTCGATCTTGAGCGGCTTTTATTCTATCACGAATGACCTTCACATGATCAATGGTCTCAACAAGAACATCGGGACCTAAGTCACAAACATCAATCAATTGATTCCAACATATAGGACTTCGACATTTTCTTCCATAAAGAGCTTCATAAGGAGCCATCTTGATCGAGGCATGATAACTATTGTTGTAAGAAAACTCCACCAACGGTAGACTCTTTTCCCAACTAGATTGGAAGTCGAGTGCACAAGCCCTAAGCAAGTCTTCTAAAGTCTGGATAGTTCTCTCGGTCTGACCATCGGTAGCGGCATGAAATGCGGTACTCATCAACAATTTACTACCCATGGTTTCTTGTAAAGCCTTCCAGAATCTCGAACAAAACCTCGGATCTCGGTCGGATATAATCTCCTTGGGAACACCATGGTATCTGACAATTTCATCAACATAGGCTTTCGCTAGTCGATCTAAACTCCAAGTCTCTTTGATCGGAATGAATCTAGCACACTTGGTCAAACGATCAACAACAACCCAAACGGCATCTTTACTTCCAACGGTCCTTGGCAAAGCCATAACAAAATCCATAGAAATAGATTCCCACTTCCATAGTGGAATATCCAAAGGTTGTAGCAATCCACCGGGCCTCTTGGGTTCGATTTTCACTTGTTGGAAAGTAAGACATCTTCCAACATAAGACACAACATCACCCTTTAGATTCGGCTACCAAAACTGTAGCTTCAAATCTTTATACATCTTATCACCTCCGGGGTGAATAGAATAAGGGGAAAGGTGAGCTTCATCAAGAACTCGCTTTCTCAAATCAAGAGCATTAGGCACAAACAAACGACCATGGAATCGAAGAACACCTTTTTCATCAAACTTGAAATCTTTAGGTTTTCCTTCTAGAAGTTTGGCTTGAATAGACTTGTAGGTCAGATCATCAACTTGATTTTCGCGGATCTCACGGAGGAAAACAGGTTCGGCATTCATAGCACCAACATAATCAAATCCACGTTCCAGGAATTCCAACTTCATCTTTCGAAACTCAATACAAAGATCAACGGGCAAACCGACACAACATTCAAGGAATGAGAAGATTTCCTACTAAGAGCATCGGCAACAACATTAGCCTTCCCTTCATGGTATAACAACTCAAAATCATAATCATTCACCAATTCCCACCATCTTCTTTGTCTCATATTCAACTCTTTTTGAGTAAATATGTACTTCAAACTTTTGTGATCGGTGAATATACGACAATGAACACCAATAAGGTAGTGTCGCCACACTTTCAAAGCATGAACAGCGACGGCCAATTCCAAATCATGAGTAGGATAGTTCACTTCATGAACTCTCAACTGTCTCGAAGTATAAGCCACCACTTTCCTACTTTGCATAAGTACACAACCTAATCCCATCTTGGAAGCATCACAATAGACATCGAAGTCTACACCATCTTCAGGCAAAGTCAACACCGGAGCGGTAGTCAACCTTTTCTTTAACTCTTGAAAAGCGGCTTCACAAGCATCATTCCATAGGAACTTGGTTTCCTTCTTCAACAATTGGGTCAATGGTCTAGCAAGCTTTGAGAAATCTTTGACAAATCTACGGTAATAACCAGCTAAACCAAGAAAACTTCGGATTTCTCTAACATCGGTCGGACTCTTCCAATCCACCACAGATTCAATCTTAGAAGGATCCACCATTACACCTTCTTTAGAAATTACATGCCCAAGAAAGGACACCTTAGGTAACCAAAATTCACACTTGGAGAATTTGGCAAACCACTTCTGACGACGAAGAACACCCAAAATAGTCCTTAGATGAATAGCATGCTCTTCTTCAGTCTTGGAGAATATAAGGATATCGTCAATGAACACCACCACACACTTATCAAGGTACGCACTAAAAGTGTGGTTCATTTGGTCCATGAAAATAGCGGGAGCATTTGTCAATCCAAATGGCATCACCTTGAACTCATAATGACCATACCTTGTACTAAAAGCGGTCTTCGGAATATCGGCATCACGAACAGGAATTTGGTGATAACCGGATCTCAAATCGATCTTGGAAAAAGTAGAAGCACCCTTTAGTTGATCAAACAAATCTTCAATCCTTGGCAAAGGATACCTATTCTTGATTGTAATTCGGTTCAGCTCACGGTAATCAATACAAAGCCTCATAGAACCATCTTTCTTCTTCACAAAAAGAACGGGAGCACCCCAAGGCGAGACACTTGGTCGAATGAAACCTTTCTCAATCATATCATCAAGCTGCTTCCTTAACTCTTTCAACTCGGTTGGAGCCATACGGTAAGGAGCTTTGGCTATGGGTTCGGATCCAGGTACAAGATCAATAGAAAACTCAACATCACGCTCAGGAGGAATCCCGGGCAAGTCTTCAGGGAATACATCAACGAATTCACGAACTATAGGCACATCTTCAATATTTGGCAAAGAGGTTATTCTAACTCTTTCTTACCATACTTACCAATTTCATTGCGGAAATCAAAGACACACCTTTTCAAGGATGAGATGCCTTATAGGTTATTCTAACTCCTAAAGGACTCTTTAAATAAATCTTTTGATCTCTACACTCAAACCTAGCATGGTACAATGCTAACCAATCAATACCTATAATTATATCGAACTCTCCTAAAGGAAACTTAAGGAGATTAGCGGGAAAGATAGAACCCGAAATAGATATTGGGACATTAGGATATAGAGTAGAACAAGAGATAATATCTCCGGATGGTAAGGATATGGGAGTATCCTCACTAGATGTAGGCTCGATAGATAATTTATTAGCATAAGTCGAAGACACAAAGGACATAGAAGCACCGGTATCAAATAGAATAAGACATGGTTGCTCTAAGATTGAGAACATACCCGTAATTATCTCCGGATGAGCGTCGGCTTCGGCTCGGCTTAGAACGAAGATAGAACCCTTAGGTTTGGCAATAGGAGGGGGCAACTTGCGATCGGGGCAATCCTCATAACGGTGACCACCCTTTTGGCAAAAGAAGCAAATATAAGGTCGGTTGGAACTAGTCACACCGGGGTGATATGGTTGTCTACAACGGTTGCACAAGCGACCTTGAGATTGAGGAGGAGCATATGGTCTATGAGCCACAATAGAAGTAGCTCGGGAAATGAAAGGAGCGAGAGCTCTTGTATTTGCATTTGAAGGAGGATTGAATCTCCTCTTGTTGGCATAAGAGTTGGAGCAAGACGAACTAAACGATCTCTTCCTATAGACATTTGGCCTAGGAGTGAAAGAAGGAGAGGGATTATTCATCATAGCTTCATCCCTAATGGCCTTCATGGAATTCTCGGCCCATAAAGCATCATCATATAAATCCCCAAAGGAAGTAGTGTTCCTCCTCACTTTACTTTGAAGTAAAGCACTAAGCTTGTTGCGGTAGTAGAAAGCTCGATCCTCGTCATCTTTGATAAGCCTCAGAGCAAAATGAGCAAGCTTGTTGAACTCCGTAGTGAAGTCTTCTGCCGACAAGTTACCTTGCTTGAAGTCAATAAATTCCTTGAGCGTTTGTTCCTTTAGCTCCTTGGGATAAAATCGACCTTCAACTAGAGCTTTGAAACAAGCCCAATTGAAATCATCTTCAAGAGTAGCGGTGGCGCTAGTAATCGCCCACCAATTATCTACTTCCCTTACAAGGAAGTGCTTTGCGATCCTCACCTTGTCCTCTTCACGGACTTGGTATAGATCAAATTGCTTCTCCATTTGTCGGAACCATTCCGATAGCTCGGTAGGGTCCGGCTCTCCACCGTAAGGTATAATCTTACTCCTAGCTATTTGGCTTGCCACCCAAGCGTAGCCTCCTTGGTGGCTATCCTCTTCGAGGGGGAACTTGGTTGGCTAGAGAAATAGCCGCATCTTGTTGATTCTTCAACACGTGCGTAAGAGCTTCTAGCATAACATTCTCTACTACTCGAGGTCTAACCATCTTCATAAGAAATAAAAACAAATTAAGTTAATCCTATCAATTAGCATAAACAAATAGACTACCAAGTAAAGTCCTTAAGTTCTACCCATCTCTCATTTATTATTTCAAGGTCAAGTAGTTTAAGTTTAGGGTTCACATGTGTGCGTCGGGAGCGATAAAGCTCTGATACCAACTGTGACAACCCTCGCGAATGCGGAAATAAAACATAACAAGCATGTGAATTATAAAGCGTAAAATACGGTGTTTTTAAAACTTTTTACATGCAAGATAGAAATACGAGGAATGTCAATAATTACAAACCAAATATAAAATACTGCAAGAGACGTAGTCTCTCAAAATGTGATCAAAAGCCAAAGTTATTTAACAACTAGCTAAGAAACGTCTAGAGGTGAATCATCCAGGTCAACGCCCGCTAGCTCACGCCCGAACCCAAAATACCACAGTCAAAAAGCCATCCAATCAAGCAACCTGTTCATCCATGAAAAACGTGAATGCCACAATCAGTGGGGAGTAACTCTGGGTTCTCCCAGCCATATCACATTAAACGTACATAAACGGAAATACAAAAGTAGAAGCATGCATATATAGATATACATGTGAAATACGAGAAAGGATAAATAGGCATTTCAATATATAAGAATATCGAATACATGAAGTACAAATCCGTAACCATCATGCTATAGATAGACTCGGGGAAGACACTCTTAGGCAACCATACACTCTCACTAGGGCTTGCATCTTACCGTTAGCGGCATAAGTTTGATAAGATTGAGACTCGACAAACAAACCATGCCAAGTCATCCAATGATCACGAATAATCAATCATGTAATCACCCATCCAAACATACCAATACGTTGACGACATCTCTCACGGTAAATGCCACGCACTAGCACCGTGTACATGGCAAGTATGATTAAAACGCATCCACGGGATACAACATTTCCCTGAACGCATACACGATGCTACATTTCGTATATAAAGACTAATTTCCTCCCGGTAGGACGACGATAATAATACGGTCCTAGTCTAAACCTGGCCATACTCTCGGAATAACGTTTTCCAATTCGACATGCGATAAACATTTTGCATCAAAGCCTCGGTCAATCATAGACGCCGAGTACCCCAAATTCGGTCGACATTCACGAAAGAGGCGGAAAAGAGCATAAGCCTCATAACAAGCGGTACGCTACATGCAGTTGACACAACCTCGCAAGTATCCAACATTTGATGGCCGGGTCGATCAACGCAAAGCGTTCGCCTCCCAACAACGTCATCATATGCCCACTAACACATGCAATTAAGCAGTCAGGATACACTCCCCGTTCCGACATTCCAGCCTTACGAACGTGGAGGTAGCCAAGGGAATGAGAGTACAACGCACATAGGAAATTAGTGCTCAAACCGTAACATTTGTAAAACCGACTCAAAGTGGAACATATCAAAAACCGTCACAAAACATGCGATACAAGCGATAGGATCATCATATATTCGAAACATTAATATTCAAAGTCCAACCCGAAAGTCAACAAAAGTCAAAGTCAAACCCGAGACCCGTGACCCAAACCCGACAACTTGGAGTGGGCTACAAACAAATCATCAATTCAAGAAAACTAAGTCCAAAGGGTCAAGGAAAGTCAAGGCGGGAATAAAATTCAAAGGTTCAACTTTGGGGAAAACTGGCAGCAAAAAACGCTGCCAGCGCCAGGCAACGCTGCCAGCGTCCTGGTCTCAGGCACGCGATCCTCATTTCTTTCAACTTGTCAAAAACATTCAACAATCATCATTTATCAACACAAACCATCAATTCTCATATCAATTAACAACTAACAACAACCATCATCAATAACACAATTCCTATGATTACTAACCTTATTCTCAATACGATTTCTAACATAGAAAACACATTAAAACTTGTAAATGATATCGAGTAACCCTTCACCGTTACCTTTTCGCGTCTTCAATCCGCGTCAATGTCCTCTTCTATCAAGAAGTAACCTTTGAGAAAGACGGATAAATTGAAAAGCGAGAAAGACGGTAATTTTATTACCAATACGGATAGAGGACGATGAGAGGGAAGGAATAAGACGAACTTGAGTGAATTTGAGCGAGGAATGAATGAGGAGTGACGATTCTAAGTTTGATCAAATATGGAGGCTAGGGATTTGGGGTTTACTTGGTGAGGAAGAAGAAGATTGAATGTGAGGGAGTTAGGGTTGTGAGGGAGTATATGAAGGAGTAAGTGGAAAATATGAGAAAAAGCCCAAAAATGTCTTAAGACGTTACTTACTCGGAATCTCGCGTAAAGTCCAAATACGAACTCGGAAATTCTAAATTAGACACGGAAAATTTAATTCTAAACTAAAACTAAATTTCGCTGAAAAGTATCCGTAAAATATTTGTACTATAAAAATAGGGTACATTTGCGGGTGTTACATAATCACCCTATAATACGGTTTATATCATATATAACCCGGTTTTACAGAAATGCGTGATAATAACATTTTAAAATCACCAAACAACACTTAAATCATATTTAAGTCCAAGTTAATTATCCCAACTGATTTAGGACTCAAAAATTAGTCATCACTCAATTTTTGACAGTAATTCAACTTGTTGTCATATAATTGCTCAAAATTAGACTTAAAAATCATATTTTAATCATATAAATCCAAATTTAATTACAATAATTTCAAATTTCAAATTTCAAATTTTTTTACATTCTGGAACAATTCCATGACACTCATAATTTCAAAAATCAAGGTTAAAAATTTCGAATCGATTTTGAGAAAAAGTGGTTGCGCTTTATCGGTTTTATCAAATAAAATACATAAAGCATGCGAAAATTAATCATATTAAACTTTCAACTTTATAGCTGAAATGTGGGACATTTAAGAAACCATGAATAGTTTTCTAATGACATGAAATTTATTTTAGCTATATTTGCTAAATAAGTCATTATTTATGCCATTTTTACATTAAAAGTTCATAAATCATGCTAGACAAAACACATCAGTCTGAAATTTTCCTGTCTGTCAGGAAAACGTGCATGTGACAACATAATAAAATTTCATATTCAGATTCAAAGAGGAACTAGTTTTAACCATTAGACCTTCATTTAATTCATTTTATCATATAAAAATCATAAATCATGAGAAATAAATCCAGTTCACACGAAATTTTACATATAGTAAGTAAAATGCATGTGTGATATTGTGAAAATATTTCAAGGTTAGAAGATAAGTATAACTATTTTTAGCATTTTAAAAATCATTTTACTCATTAAAATGTAATAAAATTACTAAAAATCATATTTTAGCAATATATATATGTTGGAGTAAATGTCCTCAACAATAGTGCGATCACATAATTATATCTCAATAATAAGAATACAAAGGGATGATGAATATTATAGTCAACTGGTCAACATAAATCGGTAATGATTGGCTCAATTGAGTTTGACGTTACTGTCGTATGACGGTGGTGATCAGTTGATCCCTTGAGGTCACACCTAAAGGACAATCCCCTAATCATGTACATTAGTTAATTGTATAGCGATACAGATTAATTAATCCCTTAAATTGAACCAAGTTTAAATTGTAAGAGAGAAATATATCTTATTATAATATGATTAAATAAGATTTATTTTGGTAATTTAATTGTTATATTACTAAGAATGCATTATGTTTATGAAACATTTGAGATAAGTGAAATTGGTCGATTATAATTACAAACTGTTGTAGATTATATTAACCAAATATGAGATGACCCATTTTATTTACATGTAATTATTAAATGTGACTTAAAATGTTAAGTCTAATTTATTTATTATGAAATTGCATTTAAATTGGTTAAATGCACATTATAAGCTAAAATTACATGTTTCATGTCACATGTCGCACTTGTGACAAATGACAAAATGCAAAAATAAAATGGACACCCATTTTATATGGGTGCTCCGATTTTGGGGTGTTAGTGGGTAGGATTTTAGTTTGTAATTTTGTTCTAATTGAGAATTAGACCAAATCATTACTACATTTACCCATACACTCAACCTTTCTTGTTAAGAACAAAATGAAAGTGACCACACGCCCCACCATGGGGCATGTGGCCGGTTCATGTGAAGAGTGAAGAGGACAATTTCCTCTTATTTATTCACACTCCATCTCATTATAATTAACTCATGCAAAAATTGCTTATCTCTCTACATTTTTCCTCCAACTTCTCACTAAAACTTAAGAAGTTCTATAACTTGAAGTTCATATTTTCTAGTAACATTACTAGTGTAGTAATAAGAGGTTATTAGATTATTTTAAGGGAGACTACTATTATATACTACCTCCATTCAACTTCACATGGTATGTATCTTTTTGTACACTATTCACAAGTGAGCATTCAACTCCAATTTTCTCTCGATATATAAGTGAAAATATATTCAAGTGGGATCTTGTTTGATTCGTCTTTAGGAGTACATTAAAAATATCTAACTTTTATAATTTTTTCAAATACGTAGCTAAAGTTATTTACAATGCAAAACATGCGTTGGCAAATGTGATAAAGCAATAGTGTAGTGTGGAGTTGAATGGAGGGAGTACTAGTGTAGTAATTTAGTAGAGATTAAGGGGTTGTCTTGGGTGCTACTAATTGGAGAGTTTCTACTTTGAAACTTGGAAGATCATCCTCATATTAATAGCTCAAGAACAATATTTGAAAGGAGTTCAAATATTGTACCCATATTTTCATAATCAATGTAAGGAAATTGTTTCTTCTAATTCTTTTGTTATGCATGCATGAAATTTATTTAGTTTAAGAGTAAACTAATTGTAAAATGATATTAGAAGTGTCTAATATCGAGTTTGAGAAACTAACAAGCGGTATCAAGAGCCAAGGTTGTTGCATGCATAATCGTTTTTAGTTTTTTCGAGTTATGGTAACTTAAAGAAAACTAGTAATTTGTGTTTTATAAGATAAAAATACAAAGTTATTTGCATGTCAATATATTCTGGTCCTAATCTGATTTTAGGTCATTTTGATGATTTATGGAAATTTATAGTGCTCAAATATGATTTTTAGTATTTTTATTACATTTTAATGAGTAAAATGATGTTTAAAATGATAAAAATAGTTAGACTTATCTTATGACCTTGAAATTTTTACTCAATATCACACATGAATTTTACTTACTGTATGTAAAATTTCGTGTGAATTGGACTTATTTCGTGTGATTTATGATTTTTATATGATAAAATGAAATAAATAAAGGTCAAATGGTCAAAAATACTTCCGCTTTGAATCTGATGATGCAATTTTAGTATGTTGTCACATGCATGTTTTCTTGTCAGACTGGAAATTTTCAGACTGATGGGATTTGTCTAGCATGATTTATGAATTTTTAATATAAAAATGACATAAATAGTGAATTATTTAGCAAATATAGCTAAAATAAATTTCATGTCATAAGAAAATTGTTCCTGGTTGAATAAATGTCCCACATTTCAGATCTTAAGTTGAAAATTTAATATGATTAAATTTTTGCATGCTTTATGTATTTTATTTGATAAAACCGATAAAGCGCAACCATTTTTCTCAAAACCGATTCAAAATTTTTAAACCATGATTTTTGACATTTTGAGTGTCATGGAAATGTTCCAGAATGTTCAAGAATTTTAAATTCAAATTTTTAAATTATTGTAATTAAATTTGAATTTATTTGATTAAAATATGATTTTAAAA
Organism: Heliosperma pusillum; assembly: GCA_022085475.1. Lineage (NCBI taxonomy): Eukaryota > Viridiplantae > Streptophyta > Magnoliopsida > Caryophyllales > Caryophyllaceae > Heliosperma > Heliosperma pusillum. The sequence goes on from JAIUZE010070314.1 coordinate 45,789, forward strand.
GTCTAATTATGAGCAATTAAATAACAACAAGTTGAATTATTGTCAAAAATTGAGTAATGACTAATTTTTGAGGCCTAACTGAGTTGGGATAATTAACTTGGACTTAAATATGATTTAAGTATTGTTTGGTGATTTTAAAGTGTTATTATCACGCATTTCCGTAAAACCGGATTATATTCGATATAAACCGTTAAATAGAGCGATTTGGCATTTAATATGAGCATGTTTTATACATATTATAATGCTTCATTTTATTTATGAATGTCATATTTTCAATTTATGAATGTCATATTTTGGTTTATGTAATTTGGAATTACATAATTGTTTCCTTGTGACCTTAGTTTTAATCGATATTGCCCGAAATGTAAGGGAATATTGATTCGGTTGTAATTTAATGTGATCTCGAATCACTTTTATTGTATTATTTTATTTTACAAATGTATAATAGGAAATTATTGTAATTTTATTATATATTTTGTAACTAATTGTAAAACCGGAGTTTCCCAAAGACGGTGCCATTCGGAAAGGAGTTCCAAGAGAGAGAGACGATGACCTTGGGAGGCGTGCTTATGAAGTTCAAGGGACCAAAGGAGTTGGTTTCCGAACTTGTAATAGATTATATGATTTTCTATTCTAGGAAAGGCCCTACTAGGAGTTTTATTTTATGCTTGCATTTTACTTAATATGTTTGCATGCATTGCCAAATCGCCATAACATGACATGCATATTTTATCGAGTATTCCACCGTGTCAATTAAAATTATCATTAATTCTTCGATTTAGTTCACTTAAACGAGATAGATGATAAATTGTCAAGACCTCTCATTATAAATAATTGAGATCAAGCCTTACCAAATATAGAACCCATAAATCCCAATTTCGCAAGGAAGTAGGCTCGGCTCACCGGGGTGCTAAACTTGTTACGTTGGGTAAGTGGGGTAAGAAATGTTATTATTTCGAAATTTGGATTGAGCTCAACGGAAGTATTCGCGACCGTAGCCGCATGTGTTCCGGGCTTAAGATAAATATTAAAGTAATATTGTCGACCGAGAGTTCTAATGTAGAATCGATTAAAGAGTTAATCCACCGAATTATGTTAATGAGGGATGAATCGGCTTACCGTGCCCAAGTTGATATGAATTTGGATCTTGGAATCATTTATAATAGTTGGGTAGAGGTCACTATTTAAATGTTGAAACTTGTTTAAAATGTTTACAATTATTTAAAATGATAAATGTTAACATTTCCTTTATGTATTTAAAATTTGTAGTCATATTTGTTTATTCGCAATGGCAAATGCTAATTCATCCACCACCACCTATGCTCCAATTCTCACGAATGTCTCATGGCTTCATCCTTTATGGATCGATGCAAGTTAGAAAAGAATGGCGCTAATTTTACCAATTGGGATATGCAACTCCGCTTGGCCACGGCGGGTGACGACAGGTTTCGTTACCTTGCCAAGGCCTCTCCCACCGCACCTAATGAAAGGTCAACCGCCACGGAAGGCGAGCCTATGAGGCTAGCCACAAGAGTCTGCCGCGATAAAAAACGTTTTGATCTTCTCGTTGGAGGCCGATCTCCAAAAGAGTGTCATAAGATGAGCACGGCCTGTGAGAACTATGCCAAGCTTGTGACTATGTTTTTCACAAAGCTCCTGGGATCTTACAGTTTGAGACGGCTTCCACATTATTCAACATGAACCTATAAGAGGACCTTAAGTTAGCCCTCATATACTTAAAGTGATTGAGCATGTTGAGACTCTAAAATTGCAAGGGGTGACCATTCCCAAACAACTCGTTATCGACCGAGTTTTACATTCCTTGGAGAAAATCAAAGCATATGTGAAGTTTAGGTTAAACTACAATATGCATAACATGAAAAACCTCTCTTCATGAATTGCACAAGCTACTCGTGCAAGCCGAGAGAGACATGGGCTATATGTTAGCACTTCCAAGGATGTGCTCCATATTAATATAAGGAGCAAGGGGAAGTTCAAGTAAAGTGGTAGTAAAGGGAAGAAGCCCTTCACCTTCAAGGGAAAGGGGTAAAGCTATTAAGAATAGCTCTCCCATGCCCAAGAAGGGTGCCTCCAATAAGGAAAAAAAAAATGCCATTATTGTAATGACGTAGGGCATTGAAAGAGGAATTGCTATAAGTATCTTGGAGATCTTAAAATTGGAAAGGTTGTTCCAGTAGGTAAATATTTATCCCTATCGTTTATGTTATGATCTCAACTTTGGTATATAGATACGAGTTGTGATTCTTATCCTATTTAGTTGTAATTAGGGCATCCTAGCAAGGATAAAGGCAAGGACAAGCAAGCCTAAGAAGGCTTTTCAAGGGAAGCTAAGGTAGCTACCCATGATTGAAGACCTATGGAAGCTTGGTCTCATTTTGAATTGTCAAAATTTTGGGATGTATTTCGAGACATTGTTTTTAGAACTTTTATAATTTCCTTGTTTGACATGGAAATTTGTTTAATTCCTTTTATTGACATTGGTTGTAATTGGATTTAGTGACTTGGTTTTCAACCCAAGTCACTCGGTTTATTGAAACTTTTTAGTTCTAAGAACTTGTCATCATACTCTCCTTGCACTAATAACATAAATTGTATCGACTCAAATTGATCATGTTAGTATTATGATGATTGGATCATTGTAATAAGTTCAAAAGCTAAGAATTCGATTCTCATTTTGAAATACCAAATGTTAAGTCAAATTGAGTTATTGAACTCAAAGTAGGGAGTCTACCAAACCAATTGGCCACACCACTTATAAAGATTGTAATTGACATGAATATGAGTACACCTCTTTAGCTTATAGAACTAGTATATCTCAAAGCTAAGATTCGATGTCTTTACAATGAAGTCTTTAGTAGATCACTTAAGGTCATGTTGTGATACTTCTACCTCCCTCACGAGTATGAGTACAAAATTGTTTGTGGCTCATAAGGCTATCTTTAAAGAAAGTAGTTGTATTTTTCTAAAGATAGAGTGGGAGAAAATAAGCCACAACGAAATCCTAGTTAGGAACTAGTGAGGAAACCAAAAGAAAATGTTCTTAGGTTAGACTCAAGACTAGTGAGGAGACCAAAAGAAAGCGTTCTTAGGTGAATCCTTAGACTAGTGACGAGACCAAAAGAAATTGTTCTTGATATAATAAGATTATGATTAGTGGAAGTACCTAGAAATTTTGAATTTCGATTTTCTAAAAGAGACTTATGAAACTATATGGAATCTATGCAACGAAAATGTTTTATTTGGAGTTGTCCAATTGTAGTTGCATGGATAGACATGTAGATGTCTACAAAAGCCAAGTTAATGCGTAACTATGCTTAGATCCAAATCATCAATGAAATACCTCATAATAGGTGTGTACAAGATACACATCAAAACCACATGTCCAAATAGGGATTTGGAATAGGATGCGTACATGACACAAGCCTATTGTATGTATCTACCTAGAGGTTATGATGATCTTTTCTATTATAAGATGTAAGAAGGGTTTCACTCGAATTGTCGAAAAGTCATGTATAGACATGAAATTCAGTGGGAGTTAAAGTCATGTATAGACATGAAATTAAGTGGGAGTTTAAGTTATCATGTAAAGACATGAAGTTCAGTGGGAGAAATTGTTTTCCACGTGAATGACGTTTCACTCATTAAGAGTGACATATTCATATTACCTTTTTGAAAGGAGTGGTTGGATTTTAATGTTGGATGAAAGAGGGCAACATGTATACTAAAATCAAAATCTATTGTGGAATAGAAGATTTTAGCTTGGCATTTAAAATGTATCTTATATCGATAAGATCCTTAATCTCTTCAACAAGTTAAATAGGTTGTTTATGTGGATAAAAGTGGGATCACTATGAAAGGGTCATAGTCATCCACTTAACCTAAGAATTGTTGATCACATGAGACCAATCATGTATGCCATTACATACACGTACCTAAATAAATTGTATGCTGTGAGCATGACAAGCCAAAAGCAAATCAATCTATGTGAGAGTCATTGGATAGCCTACAAGAACATCCGTAGAGTTCCCGAGGAGAACTAGGGATACATTCTTGTGTTTGGTAGAGAAAATTTGACAATCTGGTAAAGGTTACACAAACCCAAATTTCCAAACTTATAAGGATTTATCGAAATCCTAGGCGTACTATTGTTATACAAGAAGCGAATAACTAAAAGAATGATTGAAGAGTCAATCCTTATAAATTCTACAAATAGAGACCTAGTACATTATGATGAGGATAAGGTGGTTTAAAAGGAACTAATAGTAGATCCTTTAACCTAAATACCTATCAGTTATCATGATAACAAGTGGGAGTATCTTTCAAGTTAAAGAGCCCAACGCTAGATAGAGATCTAGACATGTACGTAGATGAATTCATGTTATTAGGAATAACGTTGGATGGAAGGAAAAAGCAATTCACAAGGTTGGAATAAATGAATATATGGTATATTCACTACCCAGGCCTTTATTGCATTTAAAAAGATCGTCATGAATTGTCATGGACGAAATAAACTTTAGATTATATGATATAAAGCAATAACATTGTGTTGATTGTTCATATTGAAAGTCCATAGACCTTAATTAGACTCCTCTAATTAGTTTCTAAATTACTTGTTAATTTAGTATTTAATGATCTATGTAACATGCATGCAAATATAAAGACATTTATATAAGAAAAGAAATTTCCTCACATTGATATGGAAAATATAAGGGAACAACAAGAACTCCTTCTTGTTGTTCTTGAGCTACAAATATGGATGAACACAAACAATCTCCAAAGTAGAAGATCTCCTCTAAGTTGCACCAAGATAAACCCAAATAATCTACCCTTATTATTAACTAGATAATAAGATAGATATTATACTACTAATATTATGACTATATTACTACACTAGTAATACTTAGTAAATATTAGTATTTGAGAGTTTTTAGTGAGAGGAAGAATTTTAGAGAAAAGTGTAACAATTGCACAAAATGAAGTAGTAAAACATGAACAACAATTGTTCATTATAAAGGCCATTTGGCCGGACCACATTGTCCAAAATTGGACTATAATTTTGTTCAATTTGATCACATGCATTAGAGTGGAGTGTTGTAGTATAAGTGATGATTGTTTTCAACTTGTTATGTCACTTTCAATTAGTAACTAAAGAGTATAAACAAGAACAACAATCATCACCATTCTTACTACAATCCAACCGGCCACAATGGCCTAGTTTGGTCCATTTTGATTTTTTGATATTTGTCTCACAAATACTTATTGATCATATGGTTAATTATCTTGTATAATTAAGTGTTAATTTGATCATATAACAATTATATGACTTAATTAAATAAATAATATGTACTTAACATTTTAAGTAATATTTTACCATTATATCAATATATAATGGGTCCCACAATACTTGGTTAATTTATTTTACAACTCCTTGTAAATATAATTAACTAATTACCTTTATCTCAAAACCTCAACTAATTTAGTAATTTAACGATTAATTACTAAGTTAAATCTTACTTAATCGTATTAAAATAAGATATAAATTTATTAGTCAATTATCGCATAATTGAAAAATAAGCTTAATCGAATTTTAGTTCTTAACTCAATTTCTAACAATTAACTCTCGTACATATCGAATATATGTAATGTACTTATTAACTGTATCGTATACAAATAATTAGTTACTATTTGGATTTCATCCTTTAGGTGTGACCGAAAGGGATCAGTAGATCACCACCGTCAAACGACAATAACGTCAAACTCTAGTCAGCCAACCGTTATTGATTTACGTTAATCAACTGACTAATCATATATATAGTCAATAAATATCCCAATTATATTCCTTGATAAGATTTATTATGTGGCGCACTATTGTGGAGGACACCTACTCCAACAATCTCCCACTTGTCTGACACAAGTGTGCGTCACCGATGCTCTTGTCTCTTTATCACATCTCCTACTCAACGCAAGGTGTCTTTCAGGTCGCACTTGCGATTGACAATATCTAGAGTGGTTTTCTCGATAGGGAGAGTAACTGTCTGACCGGAAAATCTACCATAGATCTTTTTCCGAGCGTGGCCACGCATTTACAGTAACTACTCCTCGAGTGGCCTAAAGATGTTTGTACCCAACGTGGGTGGACAATTCCTGTTGATTCATCTACTCTGTATGATGCAGATCACCATGATCCAAAAGATATCCATCGGCCTCCTTTTACGGCACGACCTAGAACATCACCAAACAATCGGAAACTGCACCGATCAGATAGAGTTCGCCAGTCAAAAGAATCGACTTATAGGAATAAGATAGAAGGACCCTGCAATACCGGCATCAAATAATTGATTTAAGGGTCTCTACATGTCACTGTCCGACAGAGTGTCATACAGTCTGTCTATGTAAACGACCAGTCCTCTCCATGACCCCATGGTGCTGAACCAACCATCGATCGACTTACAATCTAGTCAATTCGAGACGTCACCTCATTGAGTGACTAGGGACAAAATACTAAGTTCGTCCTATTCAATTGAATAGGGTCCAACATTGTCTTACAATCTATTCGGATAAACAAAGTATTAAATTTAGTCAAACTAAATAAAAGAGTTTAAAATGAAACTCGAACAATGAATGCAATTATCATATATGAAATAATTAATACAACATTCAATTATTACATATTACATAATCTAAAGGAATTCTGGCACACGTCTCAATCCTATTGTGACGACATGACCATCATGCTTAGCCTTTGATAAAGGCTTGGTTGAAAGGGATCAGCAATGTTGTCATGCTGTCAACCTTACAATGTCAATTTCCCTTTCTATCGCACGTCATCTCTCTTACATGATTTCCTAAGTCCATGTCTAGCTTGTTATAGACTTGAGGCTCTTGCCTGAAAAAGAGCCCCACTGTTATCACATACAATTTGTGATAGATAAACTTTGGCGTAGGGACTCCTGTTAGTCTTCCAAAAATTGCCGAATCCAACTTTCCTTTGCAGCTTCAGACGCTGCAAGGTACTCTGTCTTTGTTGTAGAATCCGCTGTAGAAACGCTTTGGCTTGAAACTCTTCCAGCAAACAGCTCCTCCATTCATCATATAAACGTAGCCGTATTGGGATTTCATATCATCCCTATCTGTTTGGAAACTGGCAGCTGTGTAACCCTTTACACGTAACTCAGTCTCGCCTCCAAACACTAAGAACGAATCCTTGGTCCTTCTTAAGTACTTAAGGATGTTCTTTACGGCTATCCAGTGACTCTCACCTGGATTTGCTTTGTAACGACTTGTCATGCTCAAAGCATATGCAACATCGGGACGAGTTCACATCATAACATACATGATTGATCCAACAGCTGATGCGTAAGGGATCAATTTCATGCGTTCAATCTCCTCGGGTTTCGTAGGGCACTCTGACTTGCTCAAGGTGATCCCACTTCTCATAGGAAGAAAGCCTCTCTTAGAGTCTTTCATGTTGAACCGATCAAGAATCTTATCAATATAAGTTTTTTGACTTAATGCTAGTATCCTTTTAGATCTATCCCTATAGATCCGGATACCTAAGATGCGCTGGGCCTCTCCTAAGTCTTTCATTTGGAAATGTAGTCCTAGCCACTCCTTTACAGAAGTGAGCATTGGAATATCATTCCCAATGAGTAGTATGTCATCTACATACAAGCCTAGAAAAGTTATTTTACTCCCACTAAACTTCATGTATAAACACGGTTCCTCGACGCTTCGAGTGAAACCATTTTGTTTAATTACATGATCGAAATGATGATTCCAACTCCTGGATGCTTGTTTAAGACCATAGATGGATCTCTTAAGCTTGCATACCTTATTAGGGTTTGATGGATCCACAAAACCTTCAGGTTGTGTCATGTACATTTCCTCTTCTAGAATCCCATTCAAGAAGGCGGTTTTGACATCCATTTGCCAAATCTCATAATTATGAAATGCGGCAACCGCTAAGATAATCCTTATGGATCGAAGCATGGCGACTGGGGCGAAGGTTTCGTCATAGTGAAGACCATGAACTTGGGTGAAACATTTTGCCACCAATCTAGCTTTATAAACATCATTATGTTTGTCTATGCCACTTTTGATCTTATAGATCCACTTACACTGAAGAGGTCGTACCTCCTTAGGTAAATCAACCAAGTCCCATACTTGATTGTCGTACATAGAATCCATTTCGGATTGCATGGCTCCTAGCCATAGCTTTGAGTCGGGACTAGAAATGGCTGCTTTGTAAGTAGTAGGTTCGTTACTTACAAAAAGTAACACATTATAGTCATCACCTTCCTATAATACCAAGGTATCTATCAGGTTGATGTGACTAGTCGGCGCTTGACCTCCTAGGTTCCGAAGGAATAATGAACGTACCAGACGAAGAGGGAACGTTTTCCTCGTCGTCCTTTTCGGTTTGTGGCTCTTGGACTTCATCAAGTTCAAATTTTCTCCCACTCTGTCTTTTAGAAATAAAATCATTTTCTAAAAAGACTACATCACGAGACACAAACACTTTATCCTCGTGTTTATTGTAGAAGTAATAAGCACGTGACTCCTTTGGATATCCTACAAACAGACATTTGTCAGATTTGGGTGCGAGTTTATTATCAGACTTATTCTTAACAAACGCCTCGCATCCCCAGATCCTCATAAACGACAAATAAGGGACTTTTCCTGTCCATATCTCATATGGAGTCTTGTTTGCCGCTTTAGTCGGGCTTCGATTTAGTGAAAATATTGCAGATAAGATAGCAAAACCCCAAAAATAATCATGAAGCTCAGTTAGACTCATCATAGCTCGAACCATATCTAATAAAGTTCGATTTCTCCTTTCGGATACACCGTTTAATTGAGGTGTTCCAGGAGGAGTCCATTGTGATACTATACCACAATCTTTTAGGTGTGAATCAAATTCATTGTTCAAGTATTCACCACCACGATCGGATCGTAGGGTTTTAATCTTTTTATTCAATTGGTTTTCTACTTCATTTTGAAATTCTTTGAATTTTTCAAAAGCATCACTTTTATGCCTCATCAAGTAGACATATCCATATCTACTCAAGTCGTCGGTAAAAGTAATGAAGTAGTGATAACCACCTCTAGCTTGGATAGTCATTGGACCGCATACATCCGTATGTATAAGTCCTAATACTTCACTTGCTCGTGTCCCTTTTCCCGTAAAAGGAGCACGAGTCATCTTGCCTAGAAGACAAGATTCGCATACGCCATAAGATTCGTCATCGAATGGTTTGAGTACTTTAGATGAAACAAGTCTCTTTATGCGTCGTTCGTTTATGTGCCCTAAACGACAATGCCAAAGGTATGATTGATTAGGTTCACCTGTTTTGAGCTTCTTGTTTTCTACATGATAGACCTCTTTTGCAATATCTAAAACATAAATACCTCAAATAGAAATGGCCTCGCCATAAACCATTTCATTAAGTGAAAAAGTACAACAGTTGTTCTTAATGCAAAATGAAAATCCTTCCATGTCTAACACGGAAATGGAGGTAATGTTCTTGGTAAGAGTTGGTACATAATAGCAATTATTTAAATACAACTCTAAACCATTAGGAAAAAGAAGAACGTAGGTGCCCACGGAAACTGCGGCTACCTTAGCTCCATTTCCCATGCGTAGGTCCACGTCACCCTTGGCTAGTGCTTGCACGTCCCTCAGCCCCTGTACATGATTACAAAGGTGAGAACCACAACCGGTATCAAATAACCAAGAAGATGTACTAGCAAAGTTAATATCTATCATATAGAGTGATGAAAGAATTTTACCTGACGTTGTCACACAACCGTCCTTCTTATCTTTCAAGTACTTGGGGCAATTGCGTTTCCAATGCCCTTTGCCATTACAATAATAGCAATCCGCCTCCGCGTGTTTGTTGACTTTGGGCTTGGGCTTATAAAAGACCTTGCCCTTTCCCTTGCCGGTTTTCTTGAAAAGGGTCTTACCCTTTCCCTTGTCCTTCCTCACCCCAAGGTTCATGTTCTTCATTTTCATGGAAAGAACATCCTTGGGTTCACTCCCACTAGCCTCCATGTCCCTCTCCGCTTGGGTGAGGAGTGCATGGAGTTCATGGAAACTCTTGTCCATGCCATTCATGTTATAGTTCACCCTAAATTGGGTGAACTTAGGTGTGAGTGAATGAAGAATCTTACCCACCACCAATTGCTTCAGAATTTTGCACCGTAGATGCTCTAAGGTGTCCGCGTGCTCAACCATTTTGAGCACGTGTGGGCCAACCTTTTGGCCCCTTTGAAGCTTGGTGTCAAAGAATTTCGTAGCCGCCTCATATTGGAGAATTTGAGGGGCTTGCGAAAACATCGACGTTATCCTCGTGAATATCGCATATGCATTGAGAGATATCAATTGGAGTTTGAGTTTGGGTGAGATTGACCAAATCAAGACATTCTTGACGTCATTAGCAACCTTCAAATAAAGGTCATATTCGGTCTGAACCACCGCGGACGATCTTGGCGCGGGTTCGGCGGGGGGCTCTTCGACCAAGTAGCGAAGCACGTTATCGGATAACGCGGCGCTCTTGATCGTTGACTCCCATTCAACGAAGTTACTTCCGTCATCCTTTAGGACACACTTTTTCATGACGGATCTCAACCATGAGTCCTTACCCAAGGTTGCGTTGTTTGATGATGTCGACATTATGCGAATATGGTAACTACAACAAAAAGAAATATATAAACATTCATTGTAAATTTACTTGAAAAACATTTTAACAAGTTTAGCATTCATATAATGACCTCTCACAAAATTATATAAATGATTCCAAGACCCATCTTTAAATAAAAATAGTCATTGCATGCTACCTTTTTCCAAGAAATGGTAAGTCATTACTTGACTAATTCTACCCTTAGAACTCTTGGTTGACGGATTTCAACTAAATCCATCTCCTAGTCCCAAGATAACGCTTATCTCGTTGAGTCCAATCCAATTTTAGTTTGTGATCGTATCACCCTATTTACCCGAGGTAAAAAGGGACCCACGAGCGTGGTAGCCCTAATGAACACGGGATTCATAGGTGTTACTTTTGGTAAGGCTAATCTCAATTTTTTAAACATGTGAGAGATCTTGTCAATTTAGTTATTATTTCCCTATAAGTGAACTAAGTCGGTGAATTGTGAATAACGTTGAATTGACAATATCGGAAAATAAAATGCATGTGTGACGATTTTGGCATGAGCGGAAATAAAGCAAGCAACCAAGCAACAATAAAATCCTAGTATGGCCACCTAGCTAATCAAAATTAACTAGATAATTACAAATTCGGAAACCAACTCCTTGGTCCCTTGCCTCTTCACTTAGAACACCTTCCAAAATGGCACCGTCTTGAGGGAGTCACCGGTTTTCATAAAAATAATTACAAATATACAAATATACAAATTCCTATAATACATTTATTCTATGAAATAAAATTATTAAATTATACAAACCGGCGATACGAGATCGCAATAAAATTACAACCAAACCGTTATTCCCTTACATTACAGGTAATAACGATTAAAATAACTAGGCCATACTAGGTACAAAATTTGCATAAATCATTAAATAAATGACATTCATTCATTCAACCATAAATAAAATAAATTGCTGCAAAATTCATGCCAAAATCGTCCTAAACATATTCATGCTCATTGTAGCTCGATTTTACGGGATTTATTGATTTTTAACCATTAAAAATCAATATCAACATTTAAATCTCATTTAAATTCAAACTAATTAACTAAAATGGTTTAGAACTCAAAATTAGTCCTTACTAATTTAGTTGGTCATTAATTAGATCGATTTGATTTCATTTGCTAAATATTACGGTTTAATCATAACAATTATGAAATAAAACCAAAATAAAATATAAACATCATAAAATTTGAAATAAAATTTTTTTACATACTGGAACATTTCCAGAAACTATAAAAATAAAAAACATTTTCTCAAAAAATTTAAATTAATTTTATGAACAAATAGCTTTCTATTTAATGGTTTTATAAAATAAAAATCATTAAATATAGTAAAACAGTGAAAAAAATTATTAAATTTCACCACAATGATTAAAATCAGAATGTAAAATGTACCAAATATTTTCAAGATCAGAAAAGGACGTTTCATTTTTATGAACATTATAATCTCATATTATCGACTTTTATCGTATAAAAATCAATAAACATGAAATACTTAATTAAAAGTCACCAAATTTTACATACAATATTTAAGACATGCATGTGAGATCATATTAAAATTTCATGGCCAGAATCAACATGCAACTATTTTTAGTTAACTTTTAACTCATAAAATGCATGTTAACTCGGTTTAAACGCCAAAAATCAAACTAAATAGCAAATCAATCCCTATAATCACGAAATTTGACCACAAACATTTTGAGGTCATTAAATATACATGCACCAAAAATGTTTGTCAGAATCGTATTTTAACTTAAATTTTTGATTTATTAGTTATCTTATAACTTTAATAAAAAATGTCCAAAACAAACATGCATGCTACAAGCTAGCTCTGATACCACATGAAATTCCATAGACCTTAATTAGACTCCTCTAATTAGTTACTAAATTACTTGTTAATTTAGTATTTAATGATCTATGTAACATGCATGCAAATATAAAGACATTTATCTAAAAGAAGAAATTTCCTCACATTGAAATGGAAAATATATGGGCACAACAAGAACTCCTTCTTGTTGTTCTTGAGCTATAAATATGGATGAACACAAGTAATCTCCAAACTAGAAGATGTCCTCTAAGTTGCACCAAGATGAACCCAAATAATCTACTCTTATTATTAACTAGATAATAAGATAGATATTATACTACTAATATTAGAATATATTACTACACTAGTAATACTTAGTAAATATTAGTATTTGAGAGTTTTAGAGAGAAGATGAGTTTTTGAGAGATGTATGAAAATAAGCAAAAATGAACTAGTAAAGAAATGAACAACAATTGTTCTCTTTATAGCCATGAGGGCCGGCTCATGTATCACCAAAAGAGTGATATTTTCTTCTTATTTTATTGCCATGCAAAGGGGTGGTGTGTTGTAGTGAATGAAATGATTTTAGGTTTACTATTCATGTCATAATCATAAGTGACTTGTGAGCATGAACAAAAGCAACCATCATCACCTTACCAACTCTATACCAACCGGCCATGTGAGGCCTAATTTGATCTATTTTGATTTTTGATATTTGTCCCACAAATACTTATTAATCATATGCTTAATTATCTTGTATAATTAAGTGTTAATTTGATCATATAACAATTATATGATACAAATAAATGAATAATATGTACTTAACATTTTAAGTAATATTTTACCATTATATCAATATATAATGGGTCCCACAATGCTTTAGTTAATTTATTTTACAACTCTTTGTAAATATAATTAACTAATTACCTCTATCTCAAAACCTCAACTAGTTTAGTAATTTAACGATTAATTACTAAGTTAAATCTTATTTAATCGTATTAAAATAAGATATAAATTTATTAGTCAATTATCGCATAATTGGAAAATAAACTTAATTGAATTTGAGTTCTTAACTCAATTTCTAACAATTAACTCTCATACATATCGAATATATGTAATGTACTAATTAACTGTATCGTATACAAATAATTAGTTACTATTTGGATTTCATCCTTTAGGTGTGACCGAAAGGGATCAGTTGATCACCGCCGTCATACGACAATAACGTCAAACTCTAGTCAGCCAACCATTATTGATTTACGTTAATCAACTGACTAATCATATATATAGTCAATAATATCCCAATTATATTCCTTAATAAGATTTATTATGTGGCGCACTATTTGTGGAGGACACCTACTCCAACATTAATGTTGAGACTTTCATTACAATTTATTATGTCGAATTTTGGATTATTGTATGAAATTTGAGATTTGAGATTTCCGCTATAATCACGTTAAACTTCATATTTATTTAAATGTGTTTTCATTATGGTCACTTGTGGTATATACTACCTCGGCCAGCCTAGATGGTAGTAGTCCCGTTTGCCAAGTACGGTCTTGGTAAGGCTCTTTGGTAGATGGGGGTGTTACATTGTCTTTTTTTCCCCATTGGTTTTTTTAGCTCCAATATCTAGGACTAGCTTACTTTAATTTGAACCTCAATCACAATTGTGGGTTATGGCCCACCCTCTTCTCATTTTTCTTGTGGCATCTCTGGACGAAGCGTAATGATCGTTTATTTGGATACCATTTGCATGTGAATCACACTCAATGGATCGAGTGTATTTCACACCAAACCTATGGGTGGTTCTCTGCCCAGAAGCTCGTCTCTACCACTGACTACCCTAACCCAGCCACCTCAAGCCTTTACCCAGGCCCCTAGTTTCTCCCTCCCCGCCCCACCTGAAATTGAATTTATGGATGGTCTATTATTTTTCTCGCCCCTAACTCTCTTGCGTGTGAGCTTTTTGCTATTAGAGAAGCGATCTTCATGAAATCAAGTCTATGTGTACGTACTTTTATTATCAGCTCGGATTGCCAAGTTGCTATCATCAACCATATTTGCTCGAATATAAATCCATTATGCCTTGTTACTAATATTATTTTGGAGTGTAGGGAATACCTAAAAGTCTCACCACTTTTGAAAATAATATTCGAAGGGAGATTGAAAATGTTGGTTGTTGATTCTCTTCCTCGATTTTTCCTCTTGGACCGATCTTCTAGTAATGGGCACTTTAGTTGATGGATTAATGCCCCTAAATTTTTTGAAGACCTTTGAAATTTTGATTATGAAACTGTAATTTATCACCCGACCCCCCTTCCTAGTCTAATGTACCTTAATTGTTTGGTTTTAATTTAATTGTCTGTACGTTTCTTGCCGCAAAAAACAACTCTTGGGAATGAGAAATAATGTGGTAGTTTCACATTGAGAACCTTATCTGAGAAAAGGGAAAGTTATATAGATAGTGTTCTTGTATGCATAATGTTCTGAGAACCTGATCATAACATGGAGATTCATAGCACTTATATAAAAAAATACCTTGTTAAACTGTCTTACATAGCATAACCTTCTTTATCTTAATTAAAGTTGGAATAGTTCATAAATCGATCAAGTTTATAACAGTTAAGTAAAATAACAAGGGATTATATAGATTGTGAAAACTAGAGAGAGGCCAACAGTTGGAAACTCTTCTTTTTCTTCCCTTGTGATCCCCTACATAAACCATAGCCGACGACACTGATTTATTTTCCCTGCATACAAACACTTGATAATTAGGCTTTGATTAAAGTACATGTAAATTGATGTCTTAGTATTGGGTAGTAATTAGTCGGACTTACGTGCTTGATTCGAGGCTTAGAGGTGGTTGCAGCTCTCCGCAAGTGACCCAGCGGGGTTATGAGGAAGGAACCTTGCCCACTGATCGATCATATAATTACTTATCAGTAAGAAACAACATAACAGTATAACATTCCAATATGTATTATTGTAAATTAAATGTCCATATGAGAACTAAGCTTACATTTTTGGCTGCAGCACTAAAAGCCTCTCTATGTGGTATTTCAGGGTTTGCTGCTTTAATGCGCTGTATCTCCTCCCTGGAATTCCAAATAATTTATGAAATGTGTTGATTAAGTTAGTAAATAAAAGGGCAATAATAATAAGTTAGTGATAAAAAAACAAAAAAGTTATATATGTGTGCATACTTCATGAACCTATTGTAAGCTGATGGAAGCCTATGCTTTTTCTCAGGAGCTGCATTCACAAATATAATTCCTTGTAAGAATTTAACTAAGTGATGACACAGACGAAAATAAGTTGATTGATTATAAGGGGGAGATAAAAATATACGTTTGACAACAAAAGGCCTTGGAGAAACAGGGTCAGTAGAGGCAGATGACGATGAGGACGATGCTTGTCCCCTCTTGTGAACATCACCACCACCACCACCACTAACAGCAGTATTTGTAGTAGTCATAGTCGTCCCGCCAAATAAACCTCCTGTTGCCTTCTCCATGAAATTGTATCCCTACAACATTCACCACTTAGCTCTTATGTCTTCTTTATACAAAACCTTGATTTACACGAGTACTATTTTATATACTCAGAACTTTTTGTATTGATCTCCCACATGTATTTCAATTTCTCTCACCCATCTACATAATGTACATTCTATGTATAAGAAGTTGATCGAGGGAGTTATCATGGAATTGACTTTTAGAATTACAGGTCAGGGGTGCTCGTACCCCTTGACCGATGAAATTTTCAAAGTTAATAATTAAATTTGTCTAATTTTTTTTAGTATACATTGTGTAATTAGTTGTTTTCCTTTCAAAAAATTTCCGTCTCCCTAAATTTAAATATAGGGTTTCCCTACTCAGTACATTTATACGGAGTACTTCATAACTCTAAGTAAAGAGTTTGATGTAAAACAAATCACAATAATTAAGAAAACATTAAACAAAATCTTAAGAAACTAGTATATATGATGACTAGCTCCCCTATATATTTATTCTTATATTTTTGGTCAGAAAATTAAAGGAGTAGAAGTGAGAGATTAGCTACTTTAATCACCAAAGCATGAACTATTTAATTTTCTACCCTGAAGATTAATATTTTATTACTTCTCAAAATTACATATGCAAAACTCTATATATATATATATATATATATATATATGCACTCGAAAATTGAATGAGAAAGGTTAATTAGTAAGTAGGTACCGTATACCTGAAGGGTGATTTGATGGTCAAGACATTGGCCTTGCAAAGGAGGCCTAGTGCTCAAAAATGAGACATTCCCACAATGTCCACACTTGACTGTCACCGTCTCTAGTAACCTCTTGCACGGTATCACAACCTTCCATTTATATTAGAACACACCAACCATTAATAACTTTTTTTTCATATGAATTCATTCACCACTTTATTTCTCCTTTATTAATTAATTAATACTCCATATTAAAATATTAATTAATTAGGGCTCTAAATATAATATCATCAACAAAATAAGTACGTAAAAATAGTATTATCTTATTGACATGTAATACGGAGTATCTAATAACTAAGTCCATAGTTAATTACTGGTACAAAATATTAAAATTATTCAAGAAAAATTATTTCATAAGTTTTACGGTTATAAAATACTTTCATTAAAATACAACTTCATAACATTACTCAATTCTTTTGATTAGTTTTTCAGTTTTTTTCCTCATATTGAAAAAAAAGGGGTAAAATATGAAAAACTAATGACATGTAAATTAAAAATATATAAATAATACATTAAAATGAAAAATAAAGGGTCTATATATATGGTGTTTATGCATGCGCGGATCTATAATACTCATAGTATATAATAAGCTTATTATTACTAAGTATGTAAAACGAGTAGATCATAGAGACATGTAATACGGAGTATCTAACAACTACCGAACTACGTCCATCGTTAATTACTCGGACATAATATCAAGAGTATAAGTTAAAACAGAAATGAGGATTATAAGATGATGGATAATTATTTAATTAATTACCGCGAGTACAGTGTTGCAAAAGTTGCACCGAACATAGCAAAGATGCTCAGGAGGTGAAGCAAGCTCCATGTTCACTTTCTCTTCCATGCTATTCATTGATGAAGAAAAATGAGAAATGATAACAAGTTAAAATGCAACCAAACTAATAATATAATTCAAGTAGCTAGTAGAAGACTTCTTTTATGTAATGAGTGTGTTTGATGAGTTAGCGACCTACATATAAGTAGGGTTCTTAATATAAGCTAAAAAAAAAAAATATTAATAAATTAAGGTTTTACAAGTATTTATGATTTTGGTATAATAAGTGTAGGGAGACAGCTAGATATAGCTAAATGAATGTTAGGGAAAAATAAAGTTTGTTAAACTTAAGGTTTTACAAGTATTTATGATTTTGGTGTAATAAGTGGAGGTAGACAGCTAGATATAGCTAAATGAATGTTAGGAATAGATAGTGTACAAAAAGAAATCTAGGGTTTCTATATTAGTTATTGTTTCCGTACTGATTTCCCTAGTCAATGACTTTGTACGGCTCTGATCTTAGACATGATGCTCTTAGTCTCTTAGACCTAACGTTTGCTATTTAATTTACATGAATTATAAATTTGTTTTTTATGGATGATATAGTATTGTTAATAATGTAACATGCAATCTGTAACATATATAGGTCATGTATGTCTACAATGACAGGTTAGTAATTCGTGTTAGTAATCCGTGTGTGAGATCATAATACTAACAAAACTTTAACCAACTTTAAGTCTTTAACCATCTCCTTGACCTAAAGATCAAAATGAGGACTCATGAACTCAAAAAAGAAGGTGAACACATTTGAACATATATATATATATATAGAGAAAGGATCAAGAGAGTCCATCCTAAAATAGTGAGTCAATGAGTCCTCTTTTTTTTTGTGACCATTGGATGAGGGAGATGGATGGTTGAGATTGATACTCCTAAATGATCATTAATAATTAATATCACTATCACTAGTAGAAAAAGTCCTATTGACATCGCCACAAAGACATCATTTTTAGGTGAAACGATGTAAATGTTTGAAAATAACATCGGTTCTCATAAAAAACGATGTAAATTATTTGTAGGTTTTTTTATTACATCGGTTATTTTAAAAACCGATGTATAAAAATATTTGTGCCATCGGTTTTAACAAAAACGATGTAAAAGCATTATCATTAACCTCGGCTTTAAATAACCGATGTTTTAAATCACCGATGTAATAATGTAATAGACTAAAAGCGTTCTAATAGAAACTACCCTAGCCCCTTCTCTTCACAATTCACACAACTCTACAGTTTCTCACACAGAGTATAATTTGCCCACATCTCTGTCTCCCTTTTCAATCGACCTCTCGCTAATTGCCATAACCCTCAACCACCACAGATGCACAACCACCACATCGTCGCACTACGCTATGTTGATTACCACTTCACCACCCTTGTTGCGCCCTTAGACACGACGAGTTGAAGCCACCATTATATTGATGTATGTCTTTTTCTTCTCTTTAACTTTTTATATTGATTTACTCTTCAATCATGTTTAAAATAACATTATATTGATCTACAACTTATGTCGGTTATTTTATTTAATTGAATACGTTATCATTCGCGACAAGTTAACTAAATGATTTTACGAGATTAATTAGACGTAATGGTTGTTATTTGTTAGGTCGTCAGGACAACCATTCGACCATTTTCTAAGATGGGGTTTTGTCCCGAGTAATGAATTTTGCTTTCTGGTTGTATCTGTCGCATCCTATAATATTTGGCTTACTAGAATTATTGATGTGGCAGTTTTTAGGGTTTAGTAAGTTGTGCGGATTTGAGTTTTGTTGAGAGGAAATATCAACAACGGCTTCAAGTGGTACTGGTAGGGCTACTCTCAAGTTGTCTTGTGTTAGTAGCTACATGCAGAGATCCGGTGATAAGTATGGCCTTTTGTTCCACTTAACCTTTTTTTGTGTGTAAATGTTATTGTCGTTGCAGCAATGGTATAAGAGTGAGAGTTTTAACACGAAGATGAAGGATACAAATGAATATCTCAGTTTCATTTTGTTGAAAAATGTCATTGGGTTGGCTGATAAACACTTGTTTATTGTCATTCAATCTCTTCTTGATAAATTGTACTGCTTCTTTCACGAAAACTTGAGGTTATATTTTATTTGATTTAAATGATTTGTGGGCATGTAACTTGTGCAGCTTGTGAAAGAGTTAAGGGGACTTATTAATGATTTCTATTCGAGGTAATGATCTTAATTATTTCAATCTTATATTGGCAATGATTCTGATTATTAAGTCATGGCATAGAATTTGATGTAGCTTAGATAACAAATGTCTTAGTTTACTATGTTGGGTAAAATATGTAGAAGTTGGTCTCTGTGTACAAGAATGAACTTTGGTTTGGCAAGCTAATATTTTGACATGATGTAGCAGTGTAGCACATCCTTTTTTCTCATGTATTTGTGACTATGTCGTCTATTTGACCCGTTCCATCTCAAATTTAATCGTATACGATCATTTCTTGGAGTTAATTTTGTATTTACATGGTTTTAGTACAAGTAATTATAGGGAATAAGTTTTTCTGTGATTCAATTAGACTTTATATTTATCTATGCTTATTAGTTATTTCCTATACTTCTAAGGATTGCGGCAAGTTTTTAGTTGAGCTTAAATGTTTGTGTACTAGTCTCATGCCCGGGAAGTGGATTTTGTTACCAAACCTGTAAATTGAGCCTGCTGTAAATTATAGTCTTGACTTCTAAGGATTTATTTATTCTATTTCTAAAAAACCACTTTATATTTGAATATTATCTAATCATGGGTTAAAATCATTTTTATTTGCAGGCTATCTCTCCACCAAAATTCTCTATTTTGACCTTACTAAGCTACTTGATTGCTATTTCAAGGTATATTTCTCTTTAAGTGATATCATATTGATTACATGTAATAGTTTACCGCTATCAGTGTCTATAATCTCAATTCATAAGCATATGCGTTAATGTTTAAGGCAGTCATTGTTTATAATATGCAGATCAGTCTGGTTATTTTGATGCTATGACTTCAGGAATATAAGCATGCCTGCTGGTTCGATAATTCTCTCCTGCATTAACCAAGAAAATGGAAGATACAGTTTTGGCCACACGGGAGGTAATCCTTTCTTTTCTACCGAATCTCTTGATTCTTCGAGCTCAGTAACTAAGCTGCGGAATTCAGTAATAACTTTCCTACAGAATTCTTGTACATTATCATGTCATGTATTTTGAATCTTACTTTTCAGGTTTTATTTGTCTAGCTGTTCATTCCATTTATACCTGTTGCTTCTGCTCTCATCAATGTTTACTTAGTGGTGAATCTTGGGTGAGTAATTTACAATTCAACATAATCAATTTTATAAAAGCGCGATTAGTCTAGTCTCACTAAGGGAGCTCCCTTCCTGACCATTAATTTTTAGTTTCATCTTCTAAACATCTCGATTTGTGTGTCTCAGTTCTGCTACATGGATTTGTGTGCTAGTATGGATGTTTGTGGGAATGCTTGTTTACGCGTTGTATGGAAGGACTCACAGCTCACTGAGGGACGCCTTTTATGTGCCAGCAGCTCACGCCATTGACATCTTTCGGAGTCTGTGTACAGCGCCAGGCATTCATATACACCATCCTAACAACTTAGAAACAGGTCGTCACTGATATAGTGATCTATTATACATTGTAATTGATGGCTCCCCATTGTTGTGGAGTCTTAGCCATGCTGTATTTTCAATGTCCATTTTATAACATGGATGTATTGTGTATGTACTCGGAAACTCGAATGTGTGAATGTATGAAATCAAATACTTTAAATTTAGTTTAAATGTTGTTCCATACGTCTTATTTTTAGTGTCCTCTTGATGGAGTGAAAAACATGCTGGACCTAAATGAAAGCATTGTATAGGCGTTGAAATTTCCGGGGAGTATTTACATCAGTTTTAGAAAAGAACTGATGATAATGTAAATGCATATTAATAAAGTTTACTTCGGTTACTAAATAAAACCGATGTTAATAACATTTAGAATACATCGGTTTTAGTCATAAATGATGTAAATAAAGAGACATTTACATATGTTTTGCTCCAAAGTCGATCAAATTTAAATGCTATTAACATCGATTTTACCTAGTAACTGATGTAAATTATATGCCATTAACATCGGTTTTACAACCGATGTTTTTGTTATAAATACTATAAACAACGCCCCCAGAAACATCGCCCAAAACCGATGTAAATGGACCAAAAAAACCGATGTCAATGGCACTTTTTCTACTAGTGTATCTCTCTACTTTTCACTAATTAATCACTAATTAATCTACCCTAGTTCAATATATAAGCTTTTCCACCCAACTAATTCTCTCTCATCTCACACAATATCTATCCTCTCATCTCTCTCTAAAACCCTAATAAATTCAAAACCCCAAAATAATACCCATCCTTCATTCAACCCAACCACCACCACCCAACCATCACCAAAACCGACACACACCACCACAAAAAAAGTAGATCTGAAAATAAAAAAGAAGTCCCACCACCACCTAACTCCTCCCCCGCTGCCTCCCACCGCCTGCCAGACTGCCTCCATCAGACACCCGCCCGCCTCCACCAGATCTGACCACCGACGTCCACAACCAGCCACCACCACCGGCCTCACCCAACGCCGGCCTCCCCTCTCATGTCCCCTGCCTCCACCAGACACCCGCCTCCACCGGCCTCACCTCCGGCCTCCTCCTTCCGCCACCACATCTTCCTTCCTTCCTTCTTCCTGTCCCCTGCCTCCTCCTCCTTCCGACGTCCACAAACACCACCGCCCTTCCTTCTCATTTCTCTTTTTCTTCTTTTTCTTTTTCTTTTTCTTCTTCAGTTTTGTTTAAATATTTGTTTTGTTTATTTTTCTGTTTTTCTTTGTTTTTTTTAGATCTGAAAAGGTGGGTCAAACTATTTTTTTGGTTGTTTTTTAATTTTGTTATTTCTTATAGTTTTTTATGTTTAGATCTGATTTTTTTTTAGTTACACAATTAAAGACTAAAGTTACACAATTAAACACTGAAGTTACACTTATAAGACTTGAAGTTACACTTATAAGGCTTGAAGTGACACTTATAAGGCTTGAAATGACACTATTAAGCCTTGAATTTACACTTATAAGGCTTGAAATTACACTTATAAGGCTTGAAGTGACACTATTAAGCCTTGAAGTGACATTATTAAGCCTTAAAGTTGCACTTTTAAATAATAAAGTTACATTATTAAAAACTGAAGTTTTTATGTTTTTATTTTTGAGATCTCATTATTATTTTTCAAGTTTTTTATGTTTATTACTTTTTAAGATCTAAAAACCACCAGTTTTTTTTGTGGTTAGTGGTGTTGTTTCACTGAAGTTTCACATATAATGACTGAAGTTACACTTTTAGTAACTGAAGTTACTCATATAATGATTAAAGTTACACATTTTGTTTTGCTGAAATTACACATTTTTTTATATGTTTTATGTTTTTTTTTCCAAATTTGTTATGTTTATATTTATTTATTTTAGATTTTGTATGATTTTAGTATGATAGATAGTATGATTTTAGTATGATATGATTTCAAATTTATTTTTTATATGTTTTAAGTTACACAGTATGATTTTGCTTAAGTTACACTATTATGTTTTGATTTTCGTATGATTGATGGTGTATTTGGACTGAACTTACACTAATTTTGTACTGAAATTACACTATTTTGGACTGAAGTTACACTATTTTGGACTGAAGTTACACTAGTAATGACTAAAGATAACATGTCTTAAAATTTCATTATTAAAAATTGAAGTTACACTTTTAAGGACTGAAGTTACACTTTTAGGGACTGAAGTTACACTATTAAGATACTGAAGTTATACTATTAAGAGACTGAAGTTATACTTGAAGTTGTACAATTAAGAACTGAAGTTATATTAGTAAGAACTAAAGTTACCAAAATATGCCTTAAAGTTAAATCAACTTAAATTAAAATTTTCAAATGACTAAAGTTACCTAAACATGTCTTAAAATTACATACTTATGTCTTAAAATTAAAGTTACACAAATACGGTTTGAAGTTCCACTTGTAAAGACTGGAGTTACACTCATAAAAAGGTTCAAATCATATAAATTCTCTTCAGTTACAAAAATTCCAATTTGTACCGTCGAAATCATATTTTAGCTTGAAGTTTAACAAATAATGGTTGAAGTTACAATCAGAAAAGGCTAAAATCACATAAAATTGTCTTAAAGTTACATAAATTCAAATTCATATAGTCGAAATCACATTTTAGCTTGAAGTTACACAAATAATGGTTGAAGTTACACTCGTAGTGACTGAAGTTACACTCATAAAAAGGCTAAAATCACATAAACTTGTCTTGAAATTTCATAAATTCAAATTTATGTAGTCGAAATCACATTTTAGTTTGAAGTTACATAAATAATGGTTGAAGTGACACTCGTAATGACTGAAGTTACACTCATAAAAAGTCTAAAATCACATAAACTTGTCTTGAAGTTTCATAAATTCAAATTTATATAGTCGAAATCAAATTTTAGTTTGAAGTTACACAAATATGGGCTGAAGTTACACGCACAAATCTCAGAAATTCAAAAGTGCTCAAAAGTGATTAACTAAAGCCAAGAGAGAGAAAGTTAATTAATTAGTGCATAGGTAAATGATTAGTGTTAAGTGTGTTTTTGTCTCTACAATCTCATCCATCCATCTCCCTCATCCAATGGCTAGGATGAGGACTCATGGACTCAAAAAAAAGGGTGGACTCACAAGAACCTATATATATATATATCTCTCTCTCTCTCTCTCTCTCTATATATATATATATATATATAGTAAGGATCAATTGAGTCCACCACATTCCTTAGAGTCCTTGAGTCCTCTTGTAGGCCATTAGATCTTGGGGGATGAATGGCTGAGATTTGTACTCCCAAAAACTGATTAAGGAGTTAATTTCTCACTCTCTCTCTCATCCTCACTAATTAAACACTAATCCATACCCTAATTCAATATATAAACTTTTCCACTCAACTACTTCTCTTTCATCCCTCATAATTTCATTTTCCCTTCTCTCTCTAAAACCCAAATAAATCATTCTTACTTCCTCACAAACCACAACCCAAATAAATCATTATTCCTTCCTCACACCACAACCCGACCACCACTACCGCCTCCCACCACCACCGCCGCCAACACCACCCAACGACCACCCTCTCCTCGCCACCACTCACCCACCACCGACAACCCTCAACCCACAAACTCCACAACAATAACCCACAACCACCCCACAAAATCCACAACAACAACCCACAAACTCCAGATCTGTCGGCTACACACCACCGCCGTCGCTGCCACCACTTTCTTCTCCCTCCTTCTTCCCTCCTCTTCTCCTCTACCGCCGACCTTCCCCCTGCTTCTCCTCCACCTCCTCCCGTCGGCCTCCTCCTCCCTCTAGTCGCGCCTCTCTCGTCGTGGTTGGCGGTGGCGGTTCCGTCCTCCGTCTGCTGAATAGCCACAACCCACCTCCGTCCGTCCTTTGTCCGCCAAACAGCCACATCCACAACCTTACTTTCTCTTTTTTTTTCGGTTCAAATCTACTATTGTGGGGTCTTTTTTATGGTCGAGGGGTTGTGGGGATGTCGTGGTGATTCTGGGGTGGTTGTTGTCGGTTTGTGGGTCGTGGGTAATGTGTCGTGGGTTGCTGAAGGTGGTTGTGGGTGGTGAGGATGGGGGTGGCTGGTATTGCGTTTGTTCTCATTCTTTCTTTCTTTTTTCTTTTTTAAATTTCTATGTTGTGTTTGTTTTTTTTTTCCAGATCTGATAAAGGGGTCTCACATGTCAATGGCGTCTAGTAACACAAATATTTTATTAAAGTTACACACCTTATATATTAAAGTCACATATATAGTCTATTAAAGTAACACAAAATAGCCTTAAAAGTAACATTTTTTTTCCTAGATCTGAAAAAGTTACACATTATCCATTAAAGTAACACAAATTCTCTATTAAAGTTACCTATCTTATTTATTAAAGTCACATATATCGTCTATTAAAGTTACACATCTTTTTTATTAAAGTTACACATTTTATTTATTAAAGCCACACATATCGTCTATTAAAGCTACACATTTTATTTATTAAAGTTACACATTTTATTTATTAAAGTCACATATATCATATATTAAAGTAACACACAGTATTTATTAAAGTAACGCTATTAACGTAACACAAAATGACCTTAAAAGTTACACTTGTTGTTGTCACATCTGTTTCTTTTTTTAGTTTTTTACTCTTGTTTTCATTTTTTTTTCCTAGATATACCTTTTTTGTAACTGTGGGTTGATTTGTGGTGGTCGGATTACAGTTACACTCATAGAGGACTACAGTTACGCTCAGAAAGTATTACAGTTACATTTTTAGAGGACTACAGTTACACTCATAAAGGACTACAGTTACACTCATAAAGGACTAAATTTGTAGTAAATTACATAAATTCAACATGTAATAAAATTCAAAAAATTCCACTCAAAATGACCTAAAATAACTAAAGTTACACTCGTAAAATATTAGAGTTACACTCGTAAATCATCAAAGTTACACTTGTAAAATGTTAAAATTATAAAAATTCAAATTTTTATATACAAAACCGTCTCAAAAAAATTAAAGTTACACTCGAAAATCAGCAAAGTTACACTCGTAGAATGTTAAAATTATATATATTCAAATTATTATAGAGAAAACCGTCTTCAAAATTTAAAGTTACGCTCGAAAATATTAAAGTTACACTCAAAAAGCATCAAAGTTACACTCGTAAGGTGTTAAAATTGTTTAAATTCAAATTTTTACATACAAACCGCCTTAAAAAGTTAAAGTTACACTCTAAAACATTAGAGTTACACTCGCAACCATCAAAGTTACACTCATAAATCTCAGCAGCTTAAAAGTGATCAAAAGTGATTAATTAAAAGTAGAGAGAGAAAGTGAATTAATTAGTGCATAGGTAATTAATTAGTGATAAGTATGTTTCTTAATCTCTCAAATCTCAGCCATCCATCCCCCTCATCCAATGGCTAGAATGAGGACTCAAGGACTCTATAAAAATGGTGGACTCAATTGAATTTGACTCTCTATATATATATATATATATATATATATATATATATATATATATATATATATATATATATGTATATATAGGGTCAGGATCCGGTGAGAACCACTAACATAATGAGAACCGTGAGAACTTTCACTAAATCTCCACCAAATCTTGTTTCGAAAGTTTTGTTGGATCATTTACCATTAGTTTAGTTTATTCAATCAAAATATTTGCAGTAACCGACCAAAATTTATTGATTATATTAAAAAAATATGTACTTAATGTACCTAAATTCACTTTGTACACTAAAATTACTCTAAATGCGTGAAAACGAGCACTAGGTGCACGAAATTTGTTGCATGCATGAAAACAGTTACTAGGTGCATGAAATTTACGAGCTCTAGATGCATTAAAATAAGCACCAGGTGCATGAAAATTGTTAGATGCATGAAACTGACTACTAGGTGCATGAAAATTAATAAATCGTATTTCACCTCAATTTCCGTCAGTAACTTATATTTTTTCGACCAAGATGTATGTTATCTTGCCATAAAATTATACGCCGAACCCAAAAATGTCCTTATTTTTTTATAATAAATTTTGTAAGGCGGAGTTCTCACGGTTCTCATTATCTTAGTGGTTCTCACCGGATCCCAATTCTATATATATATATATATATATATATATATATATATATATAGAATTAGGTTCTTGTGAGTCTAGTATCTTATGGTGAGTTGGTACTCACAAATGTGGACCATTGGATAGAGTGAGATCAACGACCGACATTAATTGACTTAAGAATTAAAACCACAAAAATTGACTCTTTCACTGCCCCCTCCATAAAAGAAAAAGGCCCAAAATTAAATCTGGCTCCATCAATCATCTAAAGTCATCTCTCTCCTAAGATGGCGTATAGTAATCACCATGGCTCTCGGACACTTACAACGCCGTTGTGCCACCCAACATCAGTTTGCTCTGTCGTCGTCGTTGTCTGTCGACCCCAAGCAACAGTTCGCGCACCCGCTCTCAATTCGCAACCGGAACGCGATTCGAAGCATCACCAATTCCGTCAACAATCGACCACCATGGTCCACCAACTGCTCCGCTCCGACTCCCATCACCTTATTGGAAGTGTGCTTGGTCCGGTGTTTTGATAGCATATGTCGGGAAAAAGTTGCGGTGATGATTTTGTTAAAATACGTAACATTCTAGATGCTTCAATTTTATCTATTTGACCTTTGACTTTGGTTTCTAAAGCACAATGAAAATATTTTATGCTAGTATTACTTTAGTGTGAACTGTGTAGTGGAAGTTCAGAATTAATTTTGAGCCTATTGACTTTTTTCCTTTTTGGAAGACGACTATTGACTTCATTTCTCTTGTATTGGCTCAGGTTTCGCCGATATAAGGCTTCTAATTCCAGTATTTTAGCATTAACATACTCTACTTTTCTTATGAAAGTTGGTACATTGTAAGTTTATCTGTGTATTTTGTGAAAGTAAATGGAAAAATATTGGCTCCTTTACTGGTAAATGATGGTAAGTTGGAGGTAAAACCAACTTGTATAGTTAAAAACTTGAACTGAAGGCTATCAACATGTAGCCCCATACCATTTTCTTGGCGTTTCAAGAGTTGCAATGTTTTTGTTGTGGTGAGGTGCTTGGGATGGCATAATTAAAATCATTAGAGTAACACGTGATAATAATAGAATAATATTATAATAACCCAGAGCAACAATGAGATAATGGTAAGATTAAAGTAACTTTAGAATAACATTGGAATAACGATGGAGTAGCAATATCATAAATATCAGAGTAACAATATAATAACATTAGAGTAACAATGGGATAACATTAACATCACAGTAACAAAAGAATAACATCGGAGTAACAGTGGAGTGTTATCGATGTTATTGTGGTGTTATTGTAGTGTTACTGCGATGTTACTGTTGTGTCATTATATTGTTACTGTGGTGTTAATGTTGTGTTATTGTAGTGTTATTGTAGTGTTACTGTTACTGTTGTGTCATTATATTGTTAACGTGGTGTTACTGTTGTGTTATTGTAGTGTTACTGTGACGTTACAGCTGTGTCATTATATTGTTAATGTGGTGTTACTGTTGTGTTATTGTTGTGCTACTACTATGTTACCGTAGCGTTATTGTGATGTTATTTTAGTGTTATTGGCGGATCAACTTCATCAGTTTCATTTTGCATTAACAATTTTAATACTGCTTTCGTAACATAGAGTAACACAAGAGTAAGCGTAACATAAAGTAACACAAAATAACATTAGAGTAACACATATGTAAAACAAGAGTAACACGCAATAACATAAGAGTAACAAATATTAACACAGAGTAACACATAATGACATAAGAGTAACACAATAATAACATACGATAACATAAGAGTAACACAATAATAACACACGATAACATAAGAGTAGCAAGAGTAAAACACAATAACATAAGAGTAACACAGCAATAACAATAACATAAGAGTAACAGAGTAACACAACAATAACACACAATAACATAAGAATAACACAACTTTAACAATAGTATAAGAGTAACATACAATTACATAACAATAACACAAGAATAGCAATAACATAAGAGTAACATAAGAGT
This sequence comes from Heliosperma pusillum, assembly GCA_022085475.1. Taxonomy (NCBI): domain Eukaryota; kingdom Viridiplantae; phylum Streptophyta; class Magnoliopsida; order Caryophyllales; family Caryophyllaceae; genus Heliosperma; species Heliosperma pusillum. The sequence goes on from JAIUZE010070314.1 coordinate 75,142, forward strand.
AAAACAAGAGTAACAATAACATAAGAGTAACATTAGAGTAACACAAAGTAACACAACAATAACATACAAGAACATAAGAGTAACACAGAGTAATCAAGAGTAACACAAGTGTAACACGGAGTAAAGTAACACAAGCGTAAGACAAAAGTAACACAAGAGAGTAACAAAGGGTACAATAATAGAATAATAACACTGAACATTACAGAGTAACATTGATGTAACAATGATCAATCCATGTTAACAATTATTCTCTCCGTCTTATTTATGTATTTACCTTTGATTAAAACAATCCTCACGAAGAAGATAAATGGTAAAAAAAATGAAGTCAACGCAGTAACTAAGTGACAATGAACATTTAGAATAACAACTGAATAACACCTTCTCATTGATCAAATGTGTGAGAAATATATGTCTTGCCTTCTCATTGATCAATAGCTAAGTATATATACAAAAACATACAGCAATAAGATCCTACTATTATGGCTATGATCTTGGTTGACTAACTAATAGTAACTTAGTATTGGAAGACCAGTAAGACAAGAAAGACCAAGTACAACTCCTCCACCATCAATATAATAAACGAATTTACTCCACCACCATCAATACATTTACCCAATATTATTTCCACCATCCAATCCTTCGTCAATAAAATAATAAACTACTCAGTTATCATTGTCTTCGACCAAAATCGGCCCCTTCACCGACTGCTCAGAACCGCCACTAGAAATAGTGGCCTGTAAACATCGATTACCGTTGGCCCGTCGCATTGCAAAATCATTGATCAATCCCCCCAAATTCATCAATCTACGCCTCAGTCAAGACTCCCTAATTTCCGATCAATTCCCCCAAATCATCATCAAGTCCCACAAATATTCTTCTTAACTTTAATCACCGTTTTTATGAGATTAATCACCTTCTCAACTACCTCCTTGAGCACAAAGTCGTCGAAATTGACAGTACATGCAACGACGTCGTTTACATTTCATTGTACGACAAAAGTTACAAACCTGTTACACCACTAATCCATACATTAGAGTTGGAGAAAATAGTAACTTAATTGCGGTAATCTAGAGACTTTAATCTCAACAAAACCATTAATAAGGAGGAATGATGAAATTAAATTGAAAAACAAAGATGAAGACCAAACCTACGAGAGAAAGAGAGAAAAGATGTCAGATCTTACTTGTGTGGTTTTTGTTCATGACGGAGTCGTCTTTTAATATTGGGCTTTGTTTGATGTTTTTGATTCAATCTCAGCCATCTATTTCCTCTTATCCAATGGCTGAGATTTTATTAGTTCCAACTTACCGTAAGAACCAAACTCACGAGATCCCGCCTATATATATATATATATATATATATATATATATATATATATATATATATATATATAGAATTGGGATCCGGTGAGAACCACTAAGATAATGAGAATCGTGAGAACTCCGCCTTACAAAATTTATTATTAAAAAAAAAAGGACATATTTGGGTTCGACATCGAATTTTATGGGTAGATAACATACATCTTGGTCGAAAAAATATAAGTTACTGACGGAAATTGAGGTGAAATACGATTTATTAATTTTCATGCACCTAGTAGTCAGTTTCATGCATCTAACAATTTTCATGCACCTGGTGCTCATTTTAATGCATCTAGAGCCCGTAAATTTCATGCACCTAGTAACTGTTTTCATGCATGTAGCAAATTTCGTGCACCTAGTGCTCGTTTTCACGCATTTAGAGTAATTTTAGTACTCAAATTGAATTTATGTACATTAAGTACATATTTTTTTAATATAATCAATAACTTTTGCTCAATTAGTGCAAGTATTTTGCTTGAATAAACCAAACTAATTGTAAATGATCGAACAAAACTTTCGAAACAAGATTTGATGGAGATTTAGTGAGGGTTCTCACGGTTCTCATTATGTTAGTGGTTCTCACCGGATCCTGACCCTATATATATATATATATATATATATATATATATATATATAGAGGGAAGATCAATTGAGTCCACCCCATTCCTTAGAGTCCTTGAGTCCTCTTGTAGGCCATTAGATCTTAAAAAATGGATGGTTGAGATTGGTACTCCCAAAAGATGATTAGTGGACTAATTTCCCATCTCTCTCATCCTTACTAATTAACTCTAATTACCACCCTAATTCAATATATAACAATTTTCACTCAATTCCTTCTCTCATCTCACATAATATTCTTCCACCCATCTCTCTAAAAACCTAATAAATTCAAAATCTCTCTTCCTCACTTATCTCCACCGACCACCACTACCACCTCCCTCCACCACCGTCACCACCCGACACCAACACCACATCCACGACCACCTTCTCTTCGCCATCAATCACCCACCACCACCGACGACAACAACCCACACCCACCCTTAAAAAAACCCCAAAAAGTTCAGATCCGCCGCTCCACAACCGCCGTCGCTGCCACCACCTCCACCTACGCCTCGGACCACCAGCCCCACCTTCCGCCGCGGCCTCCTCACCTACCTCCACCGGACCACTCCGCCGCCTCCCTCTTCCCTCCATCTTCTTCTCATTTGTTTTCCAGATCTGCAAAATGGAGGAACATAGGAGGGAGGAGGGAGGTGGCGGAGTGGTCCGGTGGTGGTGGTGTTCGTCGGTGAGGGTATACTCCGGTGGTGTTGTTCGGTGAGGGGGGTCGTGGGTGGTGAGCGTGGGGGTCGTGGATGGGTGGTGGGTTGTGTTTCTTTTTTTTTCTTTTTTTGTCTTCTTCTTCTTTGACTCACTGTATGTGTGGGTTTTGTTTTTTTTACAATATGTCTTATTGTTTGCTTTCTTTCCTTTTCATCTTTTTTATTTTTAATTTTGTATGTGTGTCGTGGGTGGGGTTGTCAATGTCCCATTGTTGCTGTGTCTTTTTTGTTTTTGTTTTATCAGATATGTTTGTATGGTTGTGTTGTGTCTTTTTATTTCAGATCTAAAAAAAGGGGTGTTAAATGTAGATACGTCTATTAAAGTAACACAAATTCTCTATTAAAGTAACACAAATTCTCTATTAAAGTAACATTAATTATTAATTCTAGATCTGAAAAAGGGTGTCAAGTAACAATGACTTCTATTAAAGTAACACAAATTCTCTATTAAAGTTACACATTTTATTTATTAAAGTCACATATATCGTCTATTAAAGTTACACAATTTATTTATTAAAGTCACACATATCGTCTATTAAAGTTACACATTTTATTTATTAAAGTCACATATATCGTCTATTAAAGTTACACATTTTATTTATTAAAGTTACACATTTTATATATTAAAGTTACACATTTTATTTATTAAAGTCACATATATCATCTATTAAAGTAACACACAGTATTTATTAAAGTAACACTATTAAGTAACACAAAGTGACTTTAAAAGTTAAACTTGTTGATGTAAGATCTGTTTCTTTTTTTAGTTTTTACTCTTGTTTTCATATTTTTTTCTAGATCTATCTATTTTGTAAGTGTGGGTTTGTTTATTAAAGTAACATTTATTAAAGTAACACAAATTCTCTATTAAAGTTACACACCTTATTTATTAAAGTAACATTTTATTTCCTAGATCTGAAAAAGTTACACATTATCTGTTAAAGTAACACAAATTCTCTATTAAAGTTATCTATCTTATTTATAAAAGTCACATATACCGTCTATTAAAGTTACACATTTTATTTATTAAAGTCACATATATCTTATATTAAAGTAACACACATTATTTATTAAAGTAACACAAAATGACCTTAAAAGTTACACTTGTTGATGTCAGATCTGTTTCTTTTTTTAGTTTTTACTCTTGTTTTCAATTTTTTTTTCTAGATCTACCTTGCTTTTTACATAGTTTTTACTACAGTTATACTCATAGAGGACTACAGTTACACTCATTGAGGACTACAGTTACACTCATAGAGGACTACATTTACACTCATAGAGGACTACAGTTACACTTATAGAGGACTACAGTTACACTCATAGAGGACTAAAGTAACACTCATAAATTTGTAGTAAATTACGTAGATTCAACATGTAATAAAATTCAAAAAATTCCACTCAAAATGACCTAAAATTACTAAAGTTACACTCGTAAAATATTAGAGTTACACTCGTAAATCATCAAAGTTACACTTGTAAAATGTTAAAATTATATAAATTCAAATTTTTATGTACAAAACCGTCTTAAAAAAAATTAAAGTTACACTCCTAAAATGTTAGAATTATACTCGTAAAATGTAAAAAATTATATAAATTTAAATTTATAAGTAATAAACCGTCTTAAAAAAATATTAAAGTTACACTCGAAAATCATCCAAGTTACACTCGTAAAATGTCAAAATTATATAAATTCAAATTTTTATACAAAACCGTCTAAAAAATATTAAAGTTACACTCGAAAATCAGCAAAGTTACACTCGTAGAATGTTAAAAGTATATATATTCAAATTATTATATCAAAACCGTCTTTAAAATTTAAAGTTACGCTCGAAAATATTAGAGTTACACTCGAAAAGTATTAAAGTTACACTCGTAAGGTGTTAAAATTGTTTAAATTCAAATTTTTGTATACAAACCGCCTTAAAAACTTAAAGTTACACTCTAAAACATTAGAGTTACACTCGCAAGCATCAAAGTTACACTCATAAATCTCAGCAGCTAAAAAGTGCTCAAAAGTGCTTAAAAGTGTTTAAAAAGTGATTAATTATAAGCTAGAGAGAGAAAGTTAATTAATTAGTGCATAGGTAATTAATTAGTGATAAGTGTATTTTTTAATCTCCCAAATCTCAGCCATCCATCTCCCTCATCCAATGGCTAGGATGAGGACTCAAGGACTCTAAGAAAATGGTGGACTCAATTGAACTAAGCTATATATATATATATATATATATATATATATATATATATATATATATATATATATATATATATAGGGTCAGGATCCGGTGAGAACCACTAACATAATGAGAACCGTGAGAACCCTTACTAAATCTCCACCAAATCTTGTTTCGAAAGTTTTGTTGGATCATTTACCATTAGTTTAGTTTATTCAAGCAAAATACTTGGAGTAACTAAACAAAATTTATTGATTAAATTAAAAAATATGTACTTAATGTACATAAATTAAATTTGTACACTAAAATTATTCTAAATGCGTGAAAACGAGCACTAGGTGCACGAAAATTTATACATGCATGAAAACAGTTACTAGGTGCATGAAAATAACGGACTCTAGATGCATTAAAATGAGCACCAGGTGCATTAAAATTGTTAGATGCATGAAACTGACTACTAGGTGCATGAAAACTAATAAATCGTATTTGACCTCAATTTCTGTCAGTAAATTATATTTTTTTTGACCAAGATGTATGTTATCTAGCCATAAAATTCTACGCCAAACCCAAAAATGTCCTTATTTTTTAAAAATAAATTTCGTAAGGCGGAGTTCTCACGGTTCTCATTATCTTAGTGGTTCTCACCGGATCCTAATTCTATATATATATATATATATATATATATATATATATATATATATAGAGAGAGAGAGAAAGGATCAAATGAGTCCACCTTATTTCCTTGAGTCCATGAGTCCTCTTGTAGACCATTAGATCTTGGAAATGAATGGTTGAGATGAAAATAAGAAAATGGTCATTAATGAGGTGTTTAATGCATTTCTCTCACTACCACCCTAATTAAACCACTAATACATTCCTCCCTCTAATTCAATTCCCACACAATTCATTCATTCAAAACACTCTCTCCTTCTCTCTAACAAAACACTCTCCCTTCTCTCTAAAACATCATCCTCTATTTTCTCTAAATTCAAACCAACCACCAAAACAAAACAAAAAATAAAAACCCTAGATCTAAAAAAACCCTTCACCGGCCTCCACCTCGGCAGCCGCCACCTCCACCGGCCGCCATCCACACGCCGCCGCCGCCCACCTCCTCCAGCCACCCTCTTCTCACGCCTCCTCCAGCCGCCCTCCTTGCACCACTCACCTCCTTCAGCCACCCTCTTCCTGTCGACCCACCGCCTCCTCCAGCCACCCTCCTCTCACACAACCACCTTGTCGCCACCGCTCGCAACACCACACTCCCTCCCTCATTAATCACAACATCATCTATCATGACCCACCTTCAAATAACTCATATCTAGAAAAATAAAACTAGATCTGAAAAAAAAGGGTCGTCGACGACCTTCGGCCGCCACCACCCTCCGTCTCCTCTGCGGCCTTCTTCCCTACACATTCTTTTCTTCTCCTCTACCACCGCTCACAACCAACACCGCCATGACGCCGCCACGCCGACGCACTAGCCGCCTTGTTTTCCTCTTTCCTTCCACGACCCACGACGCCATTACCCCATGCCCCACCACCACCCTCCCTCCGTCTTCTTCTCTCTCTCTTTTTTGTTTCCTTTTTTTAGATCTACTAGTCATTCCTTTTTTTTCCTTTTAATTTTATTACTTTTAGGTCAACTTTTTTTTTCAAACTTACTGTTATTAGTTTTTTTTCCTCCACTTTTTTATCTACTAAACATAACTTTTAATTTCAGAAATTAATAAACAAATTTTCTAGATCTATTTTTTTTTTCTAATTAGTTGATTTTAATAATAACCGTATAAAAAGTCGTTTTTTTAATGACAAAAATAGTTATGTTTGTTGTTATTGGTTGTTATTATTGTTGTTTACTTGGTGTTATTGTTGACGGTGACTGAAGTTACACAATCGATTAAAGTTACACTTTCAATGAACTAAAGTTACATTCTCGATGGACTAAAGTCACACTCTCAATATACTAAAGTTATACTATTATTGACTAAAGTTACAATCATAAAAGGATTAAATTACACTATAAATAACTAAAGTTACACTCTTTATATAATAAAGTTACATTCTAAAAAGGTTAGAGTTATACTTTATATTAATTAAAATTTCAAAATGTACAGATAAGATGCCATAAAACTACTTGATAAAATAAAATAACATTTTTTTGAATTAAAGTTACACTTGTAAAAGGTTAAAGTTACACCATAAAAATACGGAAAATGTCAGAAATTTATCTTAAAATCACTTTTTAGTATAAAAGTTGACTACTTTGGATTAAAATTACATTTGTAAAAGACTAAAGTTACACTCTAAAAATACGGAAAATGTCGAGAACTTGTATTAAAATCACTTCTTATTGTAAAATTAAACAATTTTGGATTAAAGATACACTTCTAAAAAGGTAAAGTTACACTCTAAAAATACGTAAAATGTCAAAAACTTGTCTTAAAAGCATTTTTTAGTATAAAACTATACTATTTTGAATTAAAGTTACACTCGTAAAAGATCAAAGTTACACTCTAAAAAAACGTAAAATGTCGAGAACTTGTCTTAAAATCATTTTTTAGTATAAAATTACATTATTTTGGAGCAAAGTTACACTTGTAAAAGAATAGAGTTACACTATAAAATTACGTAAAATGTCAAGAACTTGTCTCAAAATTACTTTTTAGTAAAATGTTACACTTTTTTGAATTAAAGTTACACTTGTAAAAGACTAAAGTTACACTCTGAAAATACGTAAAAAGTCAAAATCTTGTCGTAAAATCATTTTTTAGTAAAAGGTTACACTTTTTTGAATTAAAGTTACACTTGTAAAAGGCTAAAGTTACACTCTGAAAAAACGTAAAAAGTCAAAATCTTGTCGTAAAATCATTTTTTTAGTAAAATGTTACACTTTTTTGAATTAAAGTTACACTTGTAAAAGGCCAAAGTTACACTCTGAAAATATGTAAAATGTCAAAATTTTGTCGTAAAATCATTTTTTAGTATAAGGTTACACTTTTTTGGATTAAAGTTACACTCGTAAAAGATCAAAGTTACACTTGTGAAACTGCACACTCGTAAAAAAACAAAAGTTACCCTTGAAAACAAAAGTTAAACCCTAAAAATGCTAAAATGTCATCAACTTTAAGCTAGAGAGAGAAAGATAATTAATTAGTGTATAAGTAAGGAATTAGTGTAATGGTTACTTTTTGCTTTTAATCTCAACCACCAAACTTGAAAGATCTAAGGGCTCATAAGAGGACTTAGGGACTCAAAAGATATGAAGGACTCATTTGAACCTTTCTCTATATATATATATATATATATATATATATATATATATAGAATAGGGATCAAATGAGTCCACCCCAAAACCTTGAGTCCATGAGTCCTCTTAGAGGCCCTTGGATATTGGAGATGGGTGGTTGAGATGAAAACACAAAAATGGTCATTAATAATGTGTTTAACCCCACTCTCTTACTACAACACTAATTAAACCACTAATACATCCTTCTCCCTCCTTCACTTCACACACAATTCATTCATTAAAAATACTCCCCCTTCTCTCTAAAACTCCCTCCTCCTTCTCTCTAAAACACTCTCATTTCCTCTCTTTAAAATCCTTCCCTCACTTTCTCTCTTCCTCTTCTCTGTCAGCCACCAGCCACCGCAACAACCGCCTTCCTCCCTCATTTGGCACCGCCGGCCACCTCCTATACAAAAAAAAAACTGAAAAATAAGCCCCCACCACCATCCTCTGCCCCGCACCGTCTCCGCCATCTCCCTCCTCTGCCCCGCACCGCCCTCCTCTTCCCCGCACCGCCTCCGCCACCTCCCTCCTCTGCCTCCCGCACCGCCTCCGCCACCTCCCTCCTTTCACCACGACACACCAAACATCACCCAAAATAAATACCTTAAAAACCAAAAAAGAAAAAAAAAAACTAGATCTACTTCTTTTTCCAGATCTGAGCACCACCATGCACCACACCGCCAGTCCGCCACCCACCACCACGCACACACTGCCAGTCCGCCACCACGCAGCACCACATCGCTGGACACCCACGACCTCCGACCTCCGACCTCCACGCCGCCTCCCGTCACCAAACACGCTGCCTCCCTCCGACCTCCTTCCTCTTCTTTCCGCGACTTCCCATTTCTCTCTTTGTTTCTTTTTTTTTTTTATTCTTTTTCAATTTTTTTTTCAGATTTTGGGTTACTTTGTTATCCTTTTGTTTTTTTTAGATCCTTGTTGTTCATATTTAGTTCCACTTTTAATTTGATTTTTTTTAGATTTTTTTTTCAGATTTGGTACTACCTTTTTTTTTAAATAGATCTTGTAGTGTTTTTTAAATTTATTATTACTTTTAAATTATTTTTTTTTACATCTTTTTATTTTCAGATTTTTTTTTTCTCCACCTATAGATCTACTAAAAATTACTATTAGTTTCAAAAAATCAATAAACAAAGTTTTACATATATATTTTTTTTACTTATTTAGATTATTTTACTTATTTAGGTTGGCGATGGATTGAAGTTACACTCTCAATTGATTAAAGTTACATTCTAAGTGGACTAAAGTTATACTCTAAGTCGACTAAATATACACTATCAATCGGTAAAGTTACACTATATATGACTAAAGTTACACTCTCAATATACTAAAGTTACATTCTGAAAAGATTAGAGTTACACTATAAATTAGTTTAAATTTCAAAATAAGATGACATAAAATTACTTGGGAAAATAAAATTAAATTAAAAATTACACTTGTAAAAGACTAAAGTTACACTTGTAAAAGACTAAAACTACACTGTAAAAATCCAGAAAATGTGAGGAACTTGTCTTAAAATGACATAAAATTATCTGTAAAAGTAAAATTACACTATTTATGGATTAAAGTTACACTTGTAAAAAATGAAGTTATATACGTAAAATATCAAAACTTGTATTAAAATCATTTTTTAGTATTAAATTACACTATTTTGTATTAAAGTTACACTTGTAAAATGCTAAAGTTACACTCTAAAAATACGTAAATTGTTAAAAAATTGTCGTAAAATCAATTTTTAGTATGAAATTACATTATTTTAGATTAAAGTTACACTTGTAAAAGGTTAAAGTTACAATCTAAAAATACGTAAAATGTAAAAAACATGTCTTAAAATCACTTTTTAGTATAGAGTTACATTATTTTGGATTAAAGTTACACTTGTAAAGGGCTAAAGTTACACTCTAAAAATACGTAAAATGTTAAAAACTTGTCTTAAAATCACTTTTTAGTATAAAGTTAGACTATTTTGGATAAAGTTACACTTGTATAAAGCTAAAGTTATACTCTAAAAATACGTAAAATGTCAAAAGTTTGTCATAAAATCACTTTTTAGTATAAAGTTGTACTATTTTAACTTAAAGTTACACTTGTAAAAGGCTAAAGTTACACTCTAAAAATACGTAAAATGTCAAAAACTTGGCGTAAAATCGCTTTTTAGTATAAAGTTACACTTTTTTTAATTAAAGTTACACTCGTAAAAGATAAAAGTTACACTTGTAAAACTGTACACTCGTAGAAAAACAAAATTTATACTTGAAAACAAAGTCTCACCCTAAAAATGCTAAAATGTCATCAACTTTAAGCTAGAGAGAGAAAGACAATTAATTAGTGGACAAAGAATGGATTAGTGTATTGGTTACTTTTTGCTTCTAATCTCAACCATCCATATCTAAAGATCTAAAGGCTCTTAGGAGGACTTAGGGACTCAAAAGATATGAGGGACTCATTTGAACCTTTCTCTCTATATATATATATATATATATATATATATATATATAGAATTAGGATCATGTGAGTCCACCCTATCTTTTTGAGTCCGTCAGTCCAGATACAATATCAAAAGTTATACTAAACAATATCACGAGATATACTATACAATACCACACCACTGAACTACTTTTTCGCGCACTATTACTAACTTTTTTTTCTCATACTTTTTTTCACACCAATTGATTCCACTACCGAAACTACGACAAACACCATCATTCCCTTGCCCTTTGATGCCGGAAAGTCATTATTATCGGTGCTTTACCGGAATTTATTATATATAGCTTTTTTTTTTTTATCATATTTCCTCTCTACTAAGCATCTTTGCCTCCGGCATTTTTCCTCATACCCCACGACGAAACCCCTAATGCAACGACAACAATGATAAATTTTGTTGTGATTGAAGGTGGTGTGAGCTCCGAGTAAGAGTAATGTGTATGGGGGAGGAATATGAAAATTGAAAAGAAAACATGAGATAAATAATGGGTGACGACGGTGTCGGATAATTGTTTGCTTGTGTCATGTAGGTGCTTAGATATGTCGTTGTTATTGGTGGGTGGGTGGTCGTCGTCAACGACGATTAATATGACATAAAATATTTTTAACCCTTTTATGCTGTTTTTTTCGTGATATTGTTTATTATAACAACTGATATTGTTTTGTGTAATCTGTGATATTGTATAACTGGACTCACGGACTCAAATATTTAGGTGGACTCAGCGGATCTTGCCTCTCTCTATATATATATATATATATATATATATTATGACTTTTTATAATGTGCTTTATTGATTTTTATTCAAAATATTAAATTAGAAATACAAAAATGAAAATTTGCGAAAATTTATAATGATTAAACTATATTTTATTAAAAAAAAAGTATCGATATAAGTTATGACATAGGTGGTTGGCGGGTAATGAGGCGGGTACGGGTCTACCTTTTTATTTGACGGGGCGGGTACGGGTATGAAAACTTGTACCAGGCATGGGCGACGGGACGATTATGGGTATGAGAATTGCTTGGTGGGTACGGATACGGGGATCTATATCCACCACCGTCCCGCCTCAATGAAATACCTAATTTAGACCGAAAACAAAAGTGGAAGAAATCAAATAAATTAACCTACAAAAATGTGAAAAATATTAATGAAAAGGATGGAGAATCTAGTGGTATACTCGTATACAAGATATTGCAAAGGCAAGAACAGTAAAAATGTAGGAGTGAGCAATATTGTGATTAGCAGACAAAGGAGAATCGAAATAGTGTGCGTATCAACTAGGCTGAGCCCTCCACAGTCCATACTCGACTGCCACTATCAGAGACGAGTATGTTGTCTTTCTTTGTGATAGACACTAGTCTCTTAGAGATACATCTTTTCGTTGTACCTCAACTTTCCCAAATTGGATTGCATGTCCAGGTGACATATTTTTAATGATTTGCCCCAAATCCGTTAATAACCTCTTCCCGATAGCAACGTAATTTCAGGATCATAAACTTCAAATACAGAGTATATTTAATGTGAATGGCTTTGTTGTAAGGCAAATTTTTATTTAAAGCGGTAATAGTCGTCTTAAGTTTAAAACAGGTCATATATATCAATATATGTATATAAAACAAATAATCTGATTCCGACCCTAATCTAAGTTCAGTCTTTTTGCAGTAATTTGGTTCTCAAGCTAATCAAAATTTATTTTATTAATAGTGTACTAAAAGTTAAGTTTTATTCATGAAAATATAAAAAAGTAAACTATAAATTAATAATTGTAAATTCTAACAACAAATATAAAGAAATTTAACTACCAAATTCTAATTTCTTTATTCATCACAATCTAAAAAAACCGTGCATAAGCACGGGATCTACACTACTCATCGAGTAAATGATTTATTTTTGTGAGTAATTGCATACATATAACAACAACTTTTATATAAAACCGTTTTACATAACCATTATTTTAGAACAAAGTGATTATTTACCTAAAACTCGCAGTAAAAAAACTTTCACCAATTACCACTTTTCATAATAAGGCATTTAGGTCTTTCGTTTTATGGTTTTAGAATGTGTATGTAAAACCGTTTTACACGAGACTTACTCTATATATAATAATGATGTTGACAAATTGTATTAGTGTGATTTATATACGTATTTAACCTATGGGCACAGGTGTTAACAAATATCAATTTTACCATCTAGGCATTTGCAGTTTAATTGGACTTTATTCAAACTAAAAACTTTAGGTAGATACTTAGATACTAGTAGATTTTAGTCGCTAATATTTTGTCAACAAAGCTCTAAAGGTAGAAAGGTCTACAAATTTAGGGCACAAATGTTTAAGCCAATTATCCAAATAAGATTTACATAATTGCATTAATTGAAATCATGAGCTTTTGCAAGTCCATAAATAATTTATTTTCGCTGGTGTTTCAACAGGGTTGAATGTGAAGTTATGAGTTTGGGACACCTAACAATTTACACAAACAAGGAATGTTGTGAAATCCAATGTGCAAAATAAGGCAATTCCCTTAATAGAACTCTTGCTATCGTCTTGTACACACCCTCCCCAAATTTATAGGTGATGTTGACATGTGATTTCAATACTTGTCCAATTCATAAGTTTGCTCTTTTAACATGAAGATACCCCTAATAAATCCAAAATTTATGTTGTCTTTTCCCTCCTCTCCACTGTTATTGTGATAATAGCTTAAAAGTGATCCTACTCTCTAATTTTATGAAACTTTTCTTTGTTAGCTTTTCGTTGATATGATAGGGAAAATGGGTCATTTTGCAGGAGTTAACTATACAATCAAGACCTAAACTATTGATAAACATGGCTATAAGGACCTAAAATATAAAAGGAAAGGTATAAGGACCTCATCCACTTTTCCGTCAACCACTCCGTTACTGCTTCTATCTCATTTCTAAAATAAAGTAATGGTATGTTTGGAACCTTGAATTGGAATTAAATTCTGGAATTGATACATTTTAAGTGTTTGAGAACGCTAAGAATTTGGAATTGAAAGTGGACTCAATTCCTTAACAATGCCAAGCTAGTTAAAATTTGGGTCTCTCAAATTCCTACCATATAGTAGTCATTTCAATTCCAACACTACTTTTTTTATGCATTTTTTTTCCAATCGCAAATATTTTCGTCACTATTTATTTTTGGTGATTTTGACCCATACACGCCCCGCCCAATTCCAATTTCAATTCCATGAGTTTCCCAAACGTGATCGAGAAATTGAAATCTGGAATTGATTTCCAAGTGATATCCAAACGAATTTTTGGAATTAGATTTGGAATTGAATTCAAACATTTTGATTTCTACAATTCAAATCATGAAAATGAAATCAATTTCACGTTACCAAACGCTCCATAACAGAGTATTACTCACCCAATATTTCATTATATTATAGGAAAAAAAAAATTAAAAATCATAAAATCATTTCCCAAGCAAAAAACTCAGGAACCATGAAAACATGGAGGGTTTGTATAGATTATGATTCTATACAAAATAGAAAAAACTAACTCCAATTTAAAAAAATTTCAAGTTCATCATATTCCAAATTTACCCCTTTATCAATTTGTTCTAAGCTCCCCCTTCACTCATCCCAGATACATGGGATCCCACTCCATTTAGATGATGATGATCATCAACACCAAAACTAGAGTTCAGTGAGCCTGACAGTGTCTTCATCTTATGGTTATTACCTGTGTTACTATGTCTCCGACAGAGGTGTCTTCTCTGATACGTGTCAAGTGTCGGACACGGCTATTTTATGCGAATTTTTCAATTTTTTTTGTCTTTGTGAAATGTCGAAGTGTCATGTCGGTGTCAGATACCCGACACAACAGCTACGTGAATGTCGAAGTAACATCTTATATCCACTAAAAGAATAGGTGAACTTAGAAATTTTCTCCAAAAAAAAAATTTAAATAAGAAAGCTAATAATATTTATGTGTATTAATTAAACAAGGAAATTAATAATTATAATGTAATACATTTTAGTATTATCTTTTTATTAAAATTAATCTTTTAATCAAATTTTATAATTTTAACTAAACTCTAAATTATAATCTTTAATTAGAATATAAATAAAATTATAAAGTTAAATAATCTTTTATTGAGGCTATTATTTGAGGATGAATCGACTCATACTATGTACGTATAACTGTAATTATAATTTTTTATTACTTTCACGACAAAAAAAAAATTGAGAGAATTTATAAATTGGAATCATTAGTTTTGAGCTATCAAACATATTTTTTAATAAAAATACGAGTACATTTTAGCGCATTACTCATTATCCTTGGATTAATGATATAATACTATTATTTAAATAACTTATCACAAATAGAAAATTAAATATAACGTGCATTTATTGCACGGGTTCTTAACCAGTAAGTGATTACCCCTTCTCAATGTCTTATCCTTTTGAGCACACTACGATTATGTTAGTTGGTCTCATTAAAGACGGCGCATAATCTTTAATGAAGACGGGTCGGATACCCTCTCATAAGGAGGCAAGTGAAAGAATAAGTGGGGAACTAAATGGATCCCACTTGCCCTTCCACTAACCTCCTTGTGAGAAGGGATCTGACCCGACTTCATTAAATACTGATATGTACCGTCTTCAATGAGAATTTGTGTACGTAATATACCATGGTGCCTTGGGAAGAAGAAGAATTGAGGTTAATAAAAGACTTCCTAGAAACTATAGAAGAATATGAGATCAGGGAGAAATAGAAAGAAGGAATAATAAATAAATAGGAGTAAAAAGGATTTTTTTCTTTTCATATTTAATTTGTTTATTATTTCATCCACTTGTTTTGCTGGTTTAATACTCCCTCCATTCAACTCCACACTACACATTTCTTTTATCAAGTTTGCCAACGCGCGTTTTGCGTCGTAAATATAGTTCGCTACGTATTTGCAAAAATTATACGAGTTAGATATTTTTAATATACTCCTAAAGACAAATCAAACAAGATCCCACATGAATATATTTTCTCTTATGTATTAGCCGGAAATTGAAAGATTCTTCTTACTTGTGAATAGTGTCAAAAAGAGAAATGTATAGTGTGGAGTTGAATGGAGGGAGTAACAGTTTAGAGCTGGCAAAATGTGACCCGACCCGAAGAACTGACCTGACTTATCCGATAACCGATCTGATAGAACCCGTAAATTTGCTGAACTGAAACCGACCTGAACCGACCCGAAGGTTAACCGATAAACCGATAGAACCTGAAATGATATGACCCGAACCGACTTGTGACTTGACCCGACCCGACCCGAAACCCGATTCACCCACAAACCCGACCTGACCCAAACCGAACTGAACCGACATGTATGTAACTCGTTTTAACCCGATTAAACTCGACCTGACTCATAGCCAAATAATCTTTTTTAAGAATCTAAATTCCTTTATAGTTTGTTTTTTTTGTTAATAAACTTGATATAAAAAATTATCGCTCATTTTATTTTTCAAAACAAAATGTAATCTTAAAATAAATAGTCAGTTGTAAATTTAGTACGCAATATTCCTAGTTAAACTTATTAATAATTATATTGCAAGTGATATATGTAGAAAATTTTAAATTAACGCTGTGTGAGAAAAAGAGTGTTTAGTTTTGGCTCCATTGAAAACAATAAAGGGAAGAAAGAGTTATGAGTTATGACCATACAAACCGACCACGGTTATTAATTATGATCTTAAAATCCAAACCTCAAATACATCATTCTAATAGAGCCTATTCAAAATTAAATACGTAGGATCACTCTCATGATAATAAATAAAATCTATTTCATAGGTAATTCATTTAGTTCTTTGCCATACTTCATATGTCAAATGTTCAAAACTATGAACTACATAAACAACTGATTAATTTAGACCAAAAACATTAATTTTTTGTCCATAATATAGGCGAATCCGACACTGGATAGACACTCATGTCATATACTTATAACCGAGGTCGAACAACATAAGTGTTCATTGAAATTATACAATAATTAACTTTTATAGTGTTATACTCTTATATTTTACAAATATCTTTTGTATCGAGTTCCTCAAATCCAATATTATAATTCATAAGTTCAAAAGTGATCTTTTAACATAACGACCCGACCATTGACCCGATTAATTTTCAAATTTAAGACGACAATATAAAATACTCGACCCATCAGTAACCCAAAACCAAACCGGTCTCGACCTGATCAAGCATATTGACCTGATATATCCCGACTCATTGGTCAACCGATCCGAAACTGAACCGACCTGTTGTATTTATTGACCCGATTAACCTGACCCGTAAGTGACCCAACCCGAACCCGATTCGATCTGAATAAGCAACTTGACCCGACCAATCCCGAACCCGATATGACCCGAACTGCCTGAACCCGACCCGTAACCGACCTGATTGACCCGATTGCCACCTCTATAACAGTTAATGTTTTTAGAGAAAGAAACCAATGTAAAGTAACATAATGTTAGACGGAAAAGGGTTTGAGGTCCTTATACCTCCCCTTTTATACTTTAGGTCCTTATAGCTATATTTATCAATAGTTCAGGTCCTTGTTGTATACTTAACTCCATTTTGCAGCTATTAAACTTCTAAAGGACTTGCACTTTGTTGAATTAGTCCTTTAATATCACCAATTTACCGTCACATGTGCCTTTTACATTGCTATCTCTTGTCATTGTCCCTTTCTACGCATTTGCTATGATTATCTTGTAAATACAAGTAAAAACCACAGTAATTAAAAGCTCATGATCATGATTATAATCTCTGCTTTATTGTATTTCATAACATTAAGAAATCATAATACATTTATTTAATTTTAATAAATACAAGATTTTCATATTTCCACACATATGATAACATATAACTATATAAGTACTTTATTTTCATTTCTGTTTTGGGTAAATTCTACCGAATGATAACTTGAGCGTGGATTATAATGGTCTATTAAGATTCACGTTAAGTATATCGATTATGTGAGTGGTTATGAGTGACTTGGTATGAACGTATTGGAAATAACACAAAGGATTTGGTGACATGGAAAACCCTTATAGGGAAAACCGCAGAGGGAGTCGGAATCCCGCCAAATATTTCACTAGAAATAATTGTATGTAAGGGGAGAGTACAATAGAGAGAGACGACTATTTGCTAGTAATTATGCCTTTATTATTGGATTCCTTCATTCCATGCCCTTCTATGCTTATACAGTGATTAAACTCTATAAATTATGCCTTTAATATCGTGCTTCTCAAGCCACATCTTAGGCCGCGTCCTTGCTTACCCAACTAAAAATTTGCTCCCCGAAACGTTGCTGCACACCTGGGTTCTGCATCCTGCTCCCCGGGCCTATAGAAATTAGGCCAAATAGTTTGCCCCTAATTTCTTGCGAAACACGATTCCATCAGTTTAAGCAGGAAATTACTGATCTCGGCACCGTATTCGATTTGAACCGCCCTATCACTTCCCATAATTGCCTCCACTTGTCTATTTACCCTTTTACTTTCTCAAACTACCTTTCTGTCTCTCCAAACCCAAACAAAAGAAATTCCTCTTTCTTCTCAATCTCTTCTCACGGCGCCATTCTCCGTTCCTCCGACTACGTAACCTCTTCTCGTGATTCTTTACTTGACTACCTCCATCCGTGTTGATCGTATAACAACTCCATCCATAGTACTATGTATAGCGTATAAAAACTTGCTTATATGTCTATGACCTGGCTAGACTCTTGGTGGATTAATTGTACACCAAACGACACACGGGGACTAGAGCGTATAACAACTACCTCTAGCCAATCCCGAACATAGACCTAGGGCAAATCCCCAAAGAGTAGAGTTTGCTCATTTCGATCGGTATATAGGCACAATATTACTAGGCTATACAACTAGGCTATAAACCAATGTAGAGTATTACTGACCGTAAAAATATGTAAATAACATCACAAATCATAACGTAGAACAATATAAACCATTGGACTATTATATCGAAAAGAGTTAACGAGATATATAGGCACAATATTATAGTATAACTAGTTATAAAACAACATATGAACAATGTGACAACCCTCGCGAAAGCATTAAAGTAAACAAGAAATATGTGTTGAAGTAAGTGTCCTCCACAATAGTGCATTTATATAATAAATCTCATTTTGGAATATCCGTGGGATGACTAGTATATTGATACTCCACGTCAGTTGATTAACGTAAATCAATAACGATCAGCTGACTAGAATTAGACGTTATTGTCGTATTACAGCGGTGATCAACTGACCCCTTTCGGTCACAACTAAAGGATGAGACCCAAACTGTAAACTAATTATTTGTATACGATACAGTTTAATTAGTTCTTTACATATATATTTGATATGTGTTTGGTTACGAGTGTTATTTATTGGAAATTGAGTTAGGAACTCATTCAGGTTAAGTTTATTAGTGAATTATACGATAACTGACTGAATAAATTTTACGTCTTAATCTAATACGATAAATAAGATTTAATTTAGTAATTAATCGTTAATTCACTAAATTAGTTGAGGTTGTGCATATATTTTGAGGTAGAGGTAATTAGTTAATTATATTTACAAGGAGTTGTAAAATAAATTAACTAGACATTATGGGACCCATTATATATTGATATAATGGTAATATATTACTTAAAGGTTAAGTATATATTATTTATTAATTTTGATTATTTAATAGTTATATGATCAAATTAACACTTAATTGTACTAGATAGTTAAGCATATGATTATAAGTATTTGTGGGACAAATATCAAAAATCAAAATGGACCATTTAGCCTAGTGGAGGCCGGATTCCATGTAGTGGAAGAAAATGATTTTTGTTCTTTTTTTGCTTACACTAAAACATGTGATTATAACATGTATGACACATGAACATGATCATATACTATCTTACACTCTACCATTTTGCATGAGATTAAAATAAGCAAAATATTGGCTCAAAATTGAGCAACATGACCGGCCATATGGCCTATATAAGGACATATTGGTTGTTCATTTCATTTGCTCAATTTTCACTTGTTTTTGCTATTTCCTCCAACTTCTCTCTAAAACTCTAAAATAAAATAATATTCTTATATTACTAGAGTAGTAATAAATCTAATATTAGTCACTACTTGTCACTATTTTTCTAGTCTAAAATTATAGTGATAGTTTGGGTTAGTCTTGGGTGCATGTTGGAATAAGACTTTCTACATTGAAAGTTCATTTAAAGGAGATCATCCTCTTTGTTTTATCTCAAGATCAATAAGAAAAGGAGTTTCTTATTGTGCCCATAAATACCGAAATTTCTTATGTTTATTCATGCCTTTATATTTGCATGCATGTTACATAGATTATTAAATACTAAATTAACAAGTTAATTAGAAACTAATTAGAGGAGTCTAATTAGGGTCTATGGACTTTCATGTGGTATCAGAGCTAGCTTGTAGCATGCATGTTCATTTTGGGCATTTATATTAAAATTATAAGATAACCAATAAAATCAAAAATTAAAGTTTAAATTTGATTTGGACAAATTATTTTGGTGCATGCATACCTACTGACTTCAAAATGTTTGTGGTCGAATTTGGGGATTTTAAGAATTTATTAGCTATTTATTATGATTTATGCCTTTAAAACCGAGTTAACATGCAAATTTTATGTTAAAAGTTAACTAAAAATAGTTTCATGTTGATTCTGGCCATGAAATTTTAATATAATCTCACATGCATGTCTTTCATAATGTATGTAAAATTTCGTGATTTTTAATTAAGTATTGCATGTTTATTGATTTTTATGAGATAAAAGTCGATAATATGAGATTATAATGTTCATAAAATTGAAACCTCCTTTTCTGGTCATGAAAGTTTTTGGTACATTTTACATTATTATTTATATCATGTTTCTGAAATTTCATAATTTGTTTCACTATTTTACTATATTTAATGGTTTTTATTTGATAAAACCATTAAATACAAAGTTATTTGTTCATTAAATTAATTTGGAGTTCCTGGAAATGTTCCACTATTTGTTCATTAAGTTATTTGATAATTGTTTCACTATTTTATTTTTTGGAGTTCATGGAAATGTTCCAGAATGTACAAAATTTTTGGTTTCAAATTGTTATGATGTTTAATTATTTTTTTTGGGTTTATTTCATAAATGTTATGATTAAACCTCTATATTTAGCAAATACGATCAACTCAAACTAATTAAACACAAACAAAATTAGTGGGGAGTATTTTTGAGTTCTAAATCATATTATATAATTAGTTTGAGCTTAAATACGATTTAAGTGTTGATTATTGATTTTTTTTGGTACCAATGTAAATATATATTGCAAATGCGTGCCAATAGCTAACTACATGTTCAAGACATTACAAGCCTACCATCCAACCAATTCACAAGAACTCTACAAACTGTACTACTACATAAGACCTTTATGTTAACACCACAAACTATCAGACCTGGCTAATCGACCCATCTGAACATTCATTAATCTTACTCTAGCATTCTTTTTAACTTGTTCTATCAAGTGCCTTGGATGAACCACACGGTTTTCAATTTTGCACACATTCCTGCTCTGCCATACACTGTATTGAACTGCTGTAACCAAGGACCAACATACTTTCCTTTGAAAACCAGAAAAGTGTCTCATCTTCAACATAACATCAGCATCAAAACAGATTTGAGGCCTAATCTGCATCGATTCCTGTAAAAGGTCATATCACAACTTCACATATGGACATTCCTTGAACAAATGTATATAAGACTCCTCAGTAAACCCACACAACCAACATTCAGTGTCCCTCACAATCCCCATCCTGGCCAGCCTATCCATGGTGAGTAAACGCCCCTGCCACAATAACCAGCTGATAAAACAGTGTTTTGGAGTATTCATCCTACTCCAAGCCACCTCGCACCACCCCATTTTGACATTCTGAGTGTCATTCAGCCAAGCATAGCCTTTACATATTGTATACTGATCTTCTGCTGCCATCCAGTGCCCTTTAACCAGTGCTGGCAAGAAGATACTTTTAATGGAACACAATTTCCTCGATGCCCAAGAACTATAACTACTTGGAACATAATTACACCAGTCCCTACCTTTCAGATAAATCTTATCAATCCATTTAATCCAAAGATAGTCCTTCTTTGTAGCAATCAACCATACCAGTTTCCCCAAAGCAGCACAATTCCAAACCTTACTATCAACCAGACCTAGCCCTCCATACTCTTTACCTTGACATAACACATTCCAAGCTACCAAAGGTGCTTTAGATTTTGTTTCCTCACCCTCCCATAAGAAATTCCTACATAGGGCTTTGAGTTTATCCATCACCCCACAAGGAAGTATAAACATTTGGGCCCAGTAATTGTGTATAGTACTCAGAATAGACTTAACTAAAGTAAGTCTACCAGTATATGAAATCTTTGTCTTATTCCATCCCTTTATTCTTGCAATTATCTTCTCCACAAGCACATTACAATCAGTCTTTGAGAGCCTTCTATGAGATATAGTTACACCCAGATATTTGAAAGGTAAGGAACCTTTCTTAAAACCAGTGGCAACTAGAATGATATCCTCAACCTCAACTTGGACCCCATTCAAAATCAACTCAGACTTGTCATTATTAATATGGAGACCAGATGCATTAGAAAAGAACCAAAACCCCCCCACAATCAGCAAAATAGATCTCAAATCTCCTTTACAAAAGATTAACAAATCATCAGCAAACATTAAATGATTCAACCTCAACCCTTTGCAAAGATGATGAAATTTAAAACCCTGAATACTGCTCACTATATTCATAATTCTACTCAAATACTCCATACACAAGGTGAACAAAAGGGGAGATAAAGGATCTTCTTGACGCAGCCCCTTCCTTCCTTGGAAAAACCCATGAGGGCTATCATTAAGCACAATAGAATAAGAGGTAGTAGTAACACATTGCATAATTAAGGCTACCATATGAAGAGGTAAATTAAGACAAATAAGAACCTGCTCCATAAATCTCCAATCAATTGAATCATAAGCCTTCCTAAGATCCACTTTAATCATGCATCTAGGAGAAGCTTTCTTACTGGCATAGAGTCTGATAAGGTCCTGACTAATCAAAATGTTACCCATAATACTCCTCCCTTTAACAAACCCAGCCTGGGCAGGATTAATAATCTCACGGAGAACACTGGCCAATCTACTGCAGAAAAGCTTGGAAATAATCTTGTAAATAGTATTACAGCAGACAATGGGACGAAAATCCTTCACTGATACAGGACTATCAACTTTAGGTATAAGAACAATGTTAGTACAGTTGATTTGTTTCAGCAATCTGCATGTAGTAAAAACGCTCTGAATAGCAAGACAAACCTCATTCTTAATTATGTCCCAGCTAGTTCTGAAAAAACAACTATTATATCCATCTGGACCAGGGCTCTTATCCCATGGAATAGAAAACACAGCCTCTTTAATCTCTCTATCCTTAGGAACCTGACACAGCACAGACCAATCTTCATTGCTAATTATTGGGCCACTTCTCATGATTCCAGGATTAAAATCAGCAGTTGATCCAGGCGTACCCAACAGATCTTTATAATAAGTCACAAAAGCTTGCACAATGTCATCAGGCTTTTTATAAGTGATACCATCAATGCCTACAATCATGAAAACTTTATTCTGCACTTGTCTTTGTTGAATGATCTTATGAAACATTGCTGAATTAACATCCCCATCACGAGCCCAACTACACTTTGCTTTCTGCTTCAAGAAATCCTCCTTTGCTTGTTTAAGGAGCATGTAGCTAGCTCTAGTCTGGTACCCATTATCCATAATCAGGGGCCTTACACCACATATTGAAGAATTTAAAAGGTTTTATCTTATGATTTAAGCAACTCCCCTCCTCAATAATACAAGGACAATGATCAAAATCCCCTTGAGGTCCATAATGAGCATAGTAATCTGGCTTATTTATCACCCAATAACTCTCATTCACTAACACCATATCAATCCTACTGAACACTCTAGTACCACTAGGCTGCTTATTATTCCAGGTAAAGAATGCACCTATAGTTTTGATGTCTTGTAGGTCACTAAGATTAATAGCTCTTTGAAAAGGTTGGATCTCTGGATCCCCCACAGGAAGACCAATCTTCTCATCAGCATGTAGCACATTATGGAAATCACCCATGAGCAGCCAAGGTTCCCCTCTTCTCATCCTTATTATGGCCTCCCAAAGAGGAGCACGATCTTCAGGTTTATTAAAACCATGCACAAAAGTTATAAAAAACATACTACTATCATCATTTTTAGTCACCTCTAGGTGAATAAACTGAGCAGACATATCCAGGATGACCACCTTAAGGGCCTGTTGTTGCCAAAGTACCCAAATCCTTCCACCAGTATGATAATTGTGATTAGTGATAAAAGACCATCCATTACATACATTACTAGCTACATTATTTAGAGAACCAGGTTTTACCCTAGTCTCAAGGAGCCCAAACAAATCTACATCTGCTTGATGTAGAAACCATTTGATATATTTCTGTTTTCCATCATTATTCAGGCCCCTAACATTCCACATCCCCATTCTAGTCATTTGGAGGGGAATGGACTCCTCGACTTCCTCCTTTATCCACCATCTCAGCAGACTTACCCAGGGCACTATTAAAATTTACAACAAAGTCACCCTCCTACCCCCCAGGTATTCTTGTCTCATGTCTAGTCATTGTTGTGATGATCCTTGCAGGGGTAAGGCCCTGTTCTTTTGGGCTGAATTTTGCTGAACTTTTCTGAACTGAACTTATAGGAGCTGAACTTAACTTGTAGGAGCTGAACTGAACTAAACTTAACTTATAGGAGCTGAACTTTTCTGAACTTAATTTTTTACTTAATTGAATAGAATTTATAGAATCTAAAATTTACTAAACTGAACTTTATTACATAAGGTAAGATAATAACATAATTCCGATTTATATACATTGGTTTGTTCAAATACATTGGTTTGTTCAAATAGATGACTACGTTTACATCATCTTTATCTGTATCTTTATCTTTTGGAAAGGGCTGTCATAAAAAAATATACTCTAAAACATAAGGTAAGATAATAACATAATTTCGATTTATGTACATTGGTTTGTTCAAATAGATTACTACGTTTACATTACGATAAAAAAATAAATCACATATTACATCGTTTTCTAACCATCTATTTCCATATCATCATCTTCTCATCACTTTCTTCTTCATCTTCACTATCACTCGTAACAACGAATCCATTGCCTCGCCAAATGTTTTTTACTATCTTGTTTCGTACCTTGAACATGGCTTTTTTCCACTTATCATCAAACATGCCCAAATCTACTGTTGTTTGAATATTCACGTCATGTTGTATAATAGATATTCCAAAAGTATGCATCCTTATTAAATTATGGAGTGTGAATGTATAAACAATAATAGACATTTGATACTTTTGTGACATTCGGGGCATATTTTTTAACACCCGCCTTTTTTTCAATTGACCAAATGTCATTCCAATAATTAATGTCAAATGTTTTTATATCGATTTTCATAAATAATATATTCCCTATAACTGTTGTGAACTTAATTTGCAAGAATTGAATTTTTCTGAACTGAACTTATAAGAGCTGAACTGAACTGAACTGAACTTATAGGAGCTGAACTGAACTGAACTTATAGGAGCTGAACTGAACTTATAGGAGCTGAACAGAACTGAACTGAACTTATAGGAGCTGAACTGAACTTAAAGGGGATGAGTTTAAGTCCAAAAGAACAGAGCCTAAATAGGGAACTGTAACTCATATTCATGGGCGAACTGGCTGGAGTAACTAAATCCACCACATTATCCCTAACCATCTCCTTATTGGCACTCATTTTACTATTATCTCCTATCACATCAGTTTTAGCTAGGACAGGATACTCCTTAGGGTCTAGAGAAGAGACAGTGCCCACTTTTTCCTTCCATACCTTCCTGATAGGAGCTGGTCTAGATTGCTTATTTGTAGGACCAGTACTTCTCCTACAATCACTTGTATTATGCCCCATACCATGACAATGCTGACATGTTATAGGAACCCAGTCATACTCCAATAACACCGTAACCTCCTGCCCCTTCTCATCCTCAAATTGAATTCTATCAGGAAACTCTTGATCCACTTCAACCTTTACCAACACCTTAGCAAAGCCTAAAGTATTCTTACTCAATGTAATATCATCAATCTTCACAAATGTACCTAGCAAAGAGGCAAGTTTCTCCAAGAAAGAATGACCCCTAAACTTCAAATCCACCCCAACCAGTTTAATCCATATTGGAACAGATTTCACTGATATTTTAGTCATCTTTATCTCTGGATCCCAAGGACGCAATAGCACTGGTTTACCATCAAATAACATAATCCCCCTTTCCAAAACCAATTTCTGATGTTCCACAGTCTCAAATCTCACCATGAATAACCCATTTGGCAAGAAACCTATCTTATTAATAGCATAATTTTTCAGTTCCCTTCTTAGATAGCCTTCAATTACCATCCTAGGAGGGTTAGCCCCCATAACATACCCAAAGACCGCAGAATTCCAATAATTAATTTCATCCTTCACATCATCTATACTCAGCTTAAGAAGTTTACCTTTACTTCTGGATTCCCCAACAGTATGTTCATCTATTGATGGTAATTTCCCAATTTGAGATTGTACATTCCCATTCTTCTTCTTCCTCGAGCCCACAACTTGCCATTCCGAAACACTCTTTCCATTTGCCGTTGTGTTCTCCTCCTAACCAGAATCCTCAACCTGCGTATTGATGTCCTTCAATTTAGCTACAACCTCCAATCTTGCATCAACCATCAATTTGTTAAAATCCATAAACTCAGCTAAATAAAAAAGATACTATTGATTACTACAATTATTATTATTTATTGAGCTATTACTGATGTCTATTATTATTACTACTGAAAAGATTTTAGTAAAACATGAGAATCAAAATTAGTTTTGGCCTTTGCACAAAACCCTATAATCCTCTAGAAAGAACTTTCTCTCTCCAGCTTTCTCTCTCATGTTAGGCTTTGAACTATTTGATTATTGATTTTTAATGGTTAAAAATCGATAAAATCCATAAAACCGAGCTAGAATGAGCATGACAAGTGTTAAGGGCGATTTTGGCATGCATTTTACAGCATTTTATTTATGTTAATTATGTTGAATGAATGAATACCATTTATTTATTTTAATGCAAGTTGTAACTAGTATGGCCTAGATTATTTTTAATCGGTATTACCCGTAATGCAAGGGAATACCGATTCGGTTGTAATTTATTGCGATCTCGTATCTTTGCTATGTATTCATTTCTATTTTTGTAATTATTAATTATGAAGACGGAGATTCCCGAAGTCGGTGTTCCAAAAGACGGTGCCATTTTGGAGCTTTTTCCATGAAGAGGCAAGGGACCAAGGAGTTGATTTCCGATTTTGTAATCAACTAGTTAATAAGATTAGCTAGGTGGCCATACTAGGATTTATTAATTGTTAATTGCTTGTTTATGTTTTCCGCTCATGCCAAAATCGCCAACATGCATTTTTTATTTCACGATTGTCAATTCAACGTTATTTAAAATTCGTTGACTTAGTTCACTTATAGGGAATTAATAAATAAATTGACAAGACCTCTCACACAACTTAAAATTGAATTGAGATTTAGCTTTACCAATTAAAGCACCTATGAATCCCGTGTTCATTAGGACAACCACAACGTGGACCTTTTTACCTCAGGTAAGTAGGGTGATGCGATCACATGCCTTAATTGGGTTGGTCTCAACGGGATAAGCGTTATCTCGGGACTAGGAGACGGGTTTAGATGAAATCCGTCGACCGAGAGTTCTAGGAGTAGAATTAGTCAAAGTGTTGACTTACCGTTTATTACATAAAGGTGGCATAACATGTTCATTTTTATATAAAATGCGGGTCTCGGAATCACTTATATAGTTTCGTGAGGGGTCTTTATATTAGTGACTTATTTAAAATTGTTTTTTACAAGTAAAATTAAAAAAAAAATTGTTTATAACGTTGAATGTTAATATTTCCTAATTTTGTTGTAGCAATTCAATTCGTAAATGGCAAACAATAACAACAATACCGTTCAACTTGGCAAAGAGTCATGGCTAAGGTCCGTAATGGACAAATGCATCTTAAAAGATAATGGATCTAATTTCGTCGAGTGGGAGCAAACGATTAAGAGTGCGGCGTTATCGGATAACGTCTTGCGCTACTTAACCGAAACCCCTCCCAATAAACCCGGCCCAAGGGCCACTAATGCGGCCAAGGCCGCTTATGGAGAGTACTTGAAAGTATCCAATGACGTCAAGATGGTCTTGATATGGTCAATGTCCTCTAGTCTTGATCGGGCCTGTCGCAAGCCCAATACAAAGATAAATTACCCAGACTAGGCTAATAACAAATTAATGTAATTAGGGAAGTAGGGGTCGATCCTCAGAGAGATGGTGTTTCCTATGGATTGTGAATCATCTCACAATTGAGTTTTATCTAGCGATTTTCTGGGTTTTGAGGTTTTGAATTCTAAACTAATAAAGAACATAAATAAAAACAAAATAAAAGCAAACTAAAATGAAAACAATAAAGCAAATGATGAATTAACAATGATGAGAAGCATCTAGGGAAGTAGGTTCACACATGTAGATTGTGTGGGAAAATATCCGTATACTTCCCTTTAAATCATACAGGATTATAATGAAATTATGATTATATGATTAATAGTCATAAACGAAAATGCATAAAAACAAGAGATTAGAAATAACCTTTAGTCCTTGCTTAAAGGCCTAAGAACAATATCAAAATGATGATATCTCCTAATCGTAGCACCCAAGATGGAATGAGAAATGCCCTTTAATTTGCTAGAATATTTTTGTCAAAAGTTACTGTTAACCTTTTTTATCTTGTGATGTGAAGAGATGGAGACACAAATGAGAAAATGAATTAGGGTTAGAATTTTTCTCCCTCTTTTTCTTGTCTCACGGCACAAAGTAGGGTTTTATGAGGAGATTTTTCTCCTGAAAATAACTACCTATTGACTGAAAATTCCAGAGTGAATCTGGACTTTATTTCGGTTAAATTCGCTTTATATATAATGTGTATTATTATTATAAATGTCATTTGTGTTGTCATGTATTAATATGTCCATACAACATTTTGTAGTCGATACATTAATACCGGTCTGACAACATCTAATATGACAATCGTATAATATATACGTTAATTATAATTGTCCGTATAATTATAATTTCCTAATTCAATATAATATTTTATATTCAATTACGAATTAACCTTTTAATTCGCATAAGCTTACATTATATATATGCTAATTAAATACAACAGTTTATATTTAATTACGAATTACTTTTAATTCGTCTCAGCTTATATTATTTAATCGTTATTAAATAATCGTCTCATCATCACCTTGACTAACCTTTTAGTCAAATACACTGACTAACCTTTTAGTCATATAATAGGGCATCAATATGATTATTTTCTCAAATAATCACATCTCTCAAACACATCCTTTAGGTGTGACTTTTAGAGACCAGTTGATCACCGCCATCTGTATGACAATAACGTCAAACTTATCTAGCAAGCCAACCGTTATTGATAAACGTTAATCAACTGATTATTATACGAAGTATACCCGGAACCCTACAGAGATTTATTTATGGTTATTCACAACATTGTGGAGGACACTAGCCTCCAAACAATCTCCCCATGTCCGTTACAAAGTGTGATGTGCGATAACCGATCTCATATCCATAATAAATTTCTCCCACTCCGTAACCAATTTGCAAAGTCCGTATTCACAAAGGTCGTAGTTTACAAGTGATCAGTATAAAGAGTGGTTTCCCCGACTAGAGAGTAACTTAACTGATAAACGAATCTTTATTCGAGCATGGCCATGCATTTCAGTTACAGCTCCTTGAGTGGCCCTGAGAAATAACATAACCTGATAAAGGTTGGATATTTTCTTCAACTCGAATCTTGCAGATACAAGCGCAGTATGAAATGACCCAGTAAAAATCTATTTAGCCTCCTGTTACGGTCGACCACGAGAAAGAAACCAAAGTCACCCAAAAACCGCCTTAATCTCAAGAGACAGTTGATAGTCAAAAGAATCGACTCTAGGAACACTATGGACGTCCTATCCACGAGCTGGCACCTAATGTTCTGAAACATTTAGGACTCCATAACGTTGTCACAAAATTGTCCTGCGAGGTATCATTATAACTAGCATATGTGATCGATCAGTCAACTGTTTGACTTATGGCTCGTTGAACCCACCATCAATCGACTTCACAGAATAATTGCCAGAGTTATCAACTCATGTAGGCGATTACGAACCAAAACAAATATAATGTAATTCAGTTCACTTTGTGGTGTTCAATGTTGTCAGTACAACCCACATGAAAAACAAAATATAAAACAAAACGATGATTTCATAGATAGTTTTATGAAAAAGATACAGTGTCTAATCCAAATAAAACAACTAATACAACTCAGGAACAAGTTTGATTCCCATGGAAATAACGTGCCCTTCATGCTTATCATATCTCAATGGTTTAGTGAGAGGATTTGCGACGTTATCATCCGTAGCAATCTTGTCTATCACTATCTCCCTTTGCTCCACGTAATCTCGGATCATGTGAGCCTTCCGTTGTAGATGCCTAGACTTGTTGCTGGACTTAGGCTCCTTAGCCTGGAAGATGGCACCACTATTATCACAATAGATGGTGATCGGGTCATCCAAACTAGGAACTACATTTAGTCCCTGTAAGAATTGACGCATCCATATAGCTTTCTTTGCAGCCTCTGAAGCAGCATAATACTCGGACTCAGTCGTAGAATCTGCTATAATACTTTGTTTGGAGCTTTTCCAGC
Organism: Heliosperma pusillum; assembly: GCA_022085475.1. Lineage (NCBI taxonomy): Eukaryota > Viridiplantae > Streptophyta > Magnoliopsida > Caryophyllales > Caryophyllaceae > Heliosperma > Heliosperma pusillum. Next base: position 105,756 of record JAIUZE010070314.1, read on the forward strand.
TGACCGCAGCGCCATTAAGAGTACAAACGAATCCAGACTGAGATTTCGAGTCATCTCGATCTGTTTGGAAGCTAGCATCTGCGTAACCGATTGCGCATAGCTCAGTGTCACCTCCATAAGTCAATACCCAATCCTTAGACCTCCGTAGGTACTTAAGGATATTCTTAACAGCCATACAGTGTGTTTCACCTGGATTGCCTAGGTACCGACTCGTCATACTCAATACATATGCCACGTCTGGACGTGTGCATATCATGGCATACATGATCGATCCTATAGCTGATGCATAAGGAACCCGACTCATGCGCTCGACCTCTTCCGATGTCTTTGTTGCCTGAGCTTTACTCAACTGCATCCCAGAAATCATTGGAAGGTTCCCCTTCTTGGAGTTGGTCATGCTGAACCTCTCAAGAATCTTATCTATATAAGACTCCTGAATGAGGGATAACATCCGTCGTGATCTATCTCTGTAGATACGGATCCCCAAAATTCTTTGTGCCTTGTCCAGATCTTTCATCTGGAAATGGTTTTTTAACCAAACTTTTACCGAAGTTAAGAGAGGTATGTCATTCCCAATCAAGAGTATGTCATCAACATACAATATTAGGAAGACAATCTTGCTCCCACTCGACTTGATATATAAGCATGGTTCCTCTACCGATCGAGTAAATCCATTCTCTTTTATCACCTGGTCGAAACAATGATTCCAACTCCGAGAAGCATGCTTAAGTCCATAGATGGAACGCTTAAGCTTGCATACCTTCTTAGGATTTTTAGGATCAATGAAACCTTCGGGTTGTACCATGTACAACTCCTCCTCCAAATAACCATTTAAGAAGGCGGTTTTCACGTCCATCTGCCAAATTTCATGGTCATGAAAAGCGGCAATCGCTAAGATTATCCGAATGGAACGCAACATGACTACGGGTGCAAAGATTTCATCATAATGCAATCCGTGCACTTGAGTGAAACCTTTTGCCACTAGTCGTGCCTTGTAGGTATCTGGTTGTCCTTCTAAAGAATGCTTTATTTTGTAAAGCCATTTTCACTGAAGAGGCCGAACCTTATCAGGTAAGTCAACCAGATCCTATACGTCATTCTCATACATAGAGTCCATCTCGGATTGCATGGCGTCAAGCCATAGCTTAGAGTTGGAACAGTACAAATGTATCTGTCTGGAGGAATAGAGTGTCTATCCGACCTCCTAGGTTCCAAAGGAATATTAACCGCAGCCGATGATGAAGGAACAGTTTCCTCCATTCGTTGCTCGGTTGTTGGTTCTCGAATCTCCGACAGATCGAAGGTTCCATTACTTGTCCTATTCTCGAGAAACTCTTTCTCTAAGAACGTCGCACTAGCCGCAACAAAAACTCGATCTTCGGTAGGCGAGTAAAAGTAATGACCAAACATCCCTTTTGGATAACCAATAAAGTATGTCTTGACCGATCGTGGGCCGAGCTTATCGTCAGGTCTCATTGACATAAGCCTCGCAGCCCCAAACCCGAATAAAGGACAATTTAGGGACCGTTCCCTTCCATAATTCATATGGAGTCTTGTCTACAGCTTTAGACGGACTTCGGTTAAGTATTAGAGCAGCTGACAAAGCTGACAAAAGAGCATAACCCCACAATGAATCAGGTACGACCGTGTGACTCATCATGGATCGAACCATATCAAGTAATGTTCGATTACTCCGTTCGGACACACCATTCAATTGTGGTGTTCTAGGTGGAGTTAACTGTAGTACTACACCACAGTCTTTGAGGTGTTGATCAAAATCATTCGAAAGATATTCGCCACCACGATCTGAACGTAGTGCTTTAATCTTTCTATCCAGTTGGTTTTCAACCTTATTCTGGAATTCCTTTAACTTGTCAAAGGACTCACTTTTATGCTTCATTAAGTAGACATATCCATATCTACTCAAATCGTCCGTGAAAGTGATAAAATATTTATAGCCATCTCTAGCGTTGATTGACATAGGTCCACACACATCAGTATGTATGAGTCCTAATAGGTCAGCAGCGCGCATTCCAACACCTTTGAAGGAAATTCGAGTCATTTTGCCTATGAGACATGATTCACACGTGCCAAAAGATTCATAGTCAAATGGGGAGATAGTCCCATTGTCAATGAGCTTCTTCACGCGTTTTTCATTTATGTGTCCCATACGGCAATGCCATAATAGGTTTGATCTTTGTCACCAACCTTTGCTTTTTTACTACTCACATGCATTATATCTGTGGTTTGATCTAAAACATAAATCCCATTCATGGAAACTGCTTTACCATAAATCATTTCGTTTAAAGAGAAAATACAGCTATTATCCTTTATTACAAACAAAAAACCGTCCTTATCAAGTACGGAAACAGAAATAATGCTTTTAGATAAACTGGGTACATAGTAACAGTTATTCAGAAATAACTCAAATCCACTCGGGAGTTGGATTACATATGTTCCCACTGAAACGGCAGCTACTCTTGCTCCATTCCCTACTCGCAGGTCCACATCACCCCTTGCGAGAGTTGTGATGTTTCTTAGGCCCTGCAAATGATTACACAGATGAGAACCACAACCCGTATCTAATACCCAAGTTCCGAAACTTGCATGGTTAATCTCAATTATATGAATAAAAGATGACGTACTAACAAGAGTGACGTGGCCTGCTTTTACGTCTTCAGCATACACGGGACAGTTCCGCCTTTAATGCCCAGTCCTGTGGCAATGGTGGCACTCCATGTATTCTTTGCTCTTTGTCTTGCCTTGTGAGCTACTGCTAGTCTCACCAGGCCCACTCTTGCCTTGCCCTGGCCTTTTGAATTTTGGCTTCCCTACAGTTAGGTTGGCCTGAGCCTTGCCCTTACCTTTGCCCTTGTTGGCAATCATGAGAACGTCCTGTTTTGGACTCCCACTCAATTTTAGATCACTCTCTGTCTGTACGAGGAGTAAGTGGAGCTGATGAAGACTCTTCTTCATATCATTCATATAGTAATTTGCCCTGAAAAGGGCAAAACCATCATGAAGTGAATGAAGAACGTAGTCTATGACGATCTTCTCATCGATTTTGCAACCAAGTGCCTCCAGTTTCTCGACATTCTCCATCATATCAAGAATGTGTGGGCTAACTGCTTGGCCCTTCTGGAGTTTCGCTTCAAAGAAGCGACAGGTATGCTCATAGCTAACGATCCTCGGAGCTTTCGAGAACTCGTTAGAGAGCGTGGTGAAAATTTTATTCGCACCATGGGCAATGAATTGATAAATTTCTGTAAATTGATAAGCCAACCTCTTGGCTAATTCTACTTTTGGAATTCCTGGTCGATAAATTTCTGTAAATTCTATCTTTAGTCCATCATAATCACGAGATATTACTCGTACTATAATGTTGAGATAAAAATAGGTCAACACTCACTACTTACCCAACGTAGAAGGGGTCATATTATGACTTCCGACGAAGAAGGGGTTCATAGTAGTTTTCCCTATAAAGACTAGTCTCAATTTTATTTTATAGGGGAAGGTCCCATCATCTTAACTTTAATTCATTTTAAGTGAACGAATGTCTAGCAACTCGAGAATGATTTAAACTAAGGTGATGGCCCTAAAAGCGAGTGACATCTGTATGTCCATGATTAAAATATTCAAACTGTATGAATCATTTTTCATGCATTTTTAGGTGGTTTGGTTTAGGCGGAATATGATGCAATTATCTATCATGTGAATAAAGCAACGAGAATGGAAAAATAAAACGCAAAATAAAACACCTAGTGTGGCCTAACTACCAAAATGAACAAAATACAAGTTTGGAATCCATCCTTATGGACCCGAGAAGCTTGACTTGATGTTCCACCTTGGTCCATATAGCGGGAGTGAGCCATCCGATCTCCATCTTGAATCTTCTCAAAATACATTTTAAAAATTACAAATGTAAACCTATTTACATTCTAATTCAAAATGATTCCAAAAATTAAAATTACATAGGGGAGATACGAGATCTCAAATTACAACCAAGACTATGTTTCCATCATTACGAAAACATAATCTACTAAGGCCACACTAGTAAATTACAACTGATTGTACAAAAATGCGTAAAATTAAACCATTCAAACAACATTCAACATAATAAAAGCATCAACTAAAATTAATCATACAAAACATAATGCATAAAATATGTTGATTAATTATCCAAACCACCATTAAATCATGTGACGATTCCGTAATCCATCACTAGATTTCAATCAAAATCCAATGAAATTCATAATCAATATGAATAACAACAACATTATTTTAAACCTTTTTAAAATAACATGGTATCAAAATTTGTGAACTTTTTCACAAAAACAATCATACATTATCTTAATAATGTACAAAACAAAAACCGGTATAAGAAAAAAAAATGAAATTTTTTTTTTATAATCACTGTTCATACGTGAACAGTAGCAGGTACCCAAAATTTTTTTTTTTCTTCTTTCTTTTCTCTCGGTTTATAACAAAACCGGAAAAACTTTACAAAAAAAAACTTGCAGTTGCTGCCATTTAAGAAAAACATAAGTTTTTTTTTTTTTTTTTATTCTGTGAACAGTACATGAACAGTACAGGGGCAGAAAACAAATAATCAAATTAAACGGTTTTAATTCGATCATGCTTATATTAACTAGATCGGTACAAACAAACAATATCTAATCGATATTAAACATTGATACAAAATAGATGATTCAAATTAACCTTTTAACATGAATATCTAGATCATTTTATACCGAAAATATAAAGCAAAAGGATGTTCATTAACATTCATATCAAATTCCATTTACGTTTTAATTCAATCATTATTCAATCAAAACATCTACAAATTCATATATTATTATCTCAACCTTTTAAAATAACAATATTTGAATCAAAATGGAACACCAAAAAAAAATAAAACACACGGCTAAAAAAAACTTTTGCCGAAATGATAATTTTTTTTTTTAAAAAACAAAATTATACAAATTCAAAATTTATGAAAATCATATAAACAATTTCATAGCCCTAAGGCTCTGATACCACTTGTGGGAAAATATCCGTATACTTCCCTTTAAATCATACAGGATTATAATGAAACTATGATTATATGATTAATAGTCATAAACGAAAATGCATAAAAACAAGAGATTAGAAATAACCTTTAGTCCTTGCTTAAAGGCCTAAGAACAATATCAAAATGATGATATCTCCTAATCGTAGCACCCAAGATGGAATGAGAAATGCCCTTTAATTTGCTAGAATATTTTTGTCAAAAGTTACTGTTAACCTTTTTGATCTTGTGATGTGAAGAGATGGAGGCACAAATGAGAAAATGAATTAGGGTTAGAATTTTTCTCCCTCTTTTTCTTGTCTCACGGCACAAAGTAGGGTTTTATGAGGAGATTTTTCTCCTCAAAATAACTACCCATTGACCGAAAATTCCAGAGTGAATCTGGACTTTATTTCGGTTAAATTCGCTTTAATATATAATGTGTATTATTATTATAAATGTCATTTGTGTTGTCATGTATTAATATGTCCATACAACATTTTGTAGTCGATACATTAATACCGGTCTGACAACATCTAATATGACAATCGTATAATATATACGTTAATTATAATTATCCGTATAATTATAATTTGCTAATTCAATATAACATTTTATATTCAATTTACGAATTAACATTTTAATTCGCATAAGCTTACATTATATATATGCTGATTAAATACAACAGTTTATATTTAATTACGAATTACTTTTAATTCGTCTCAGCTTATATTATTTAATCGTTATTAAATAATTGTCTCATCATCACATTGACTAACCTTTTAGTCAAATACACTGACTAACCTTTTAGTCATATAATAGGGCATCAATATGATTATTTTCTCAAATAATCACATCTCTCAAACACATCCTTTAGGTGTGACTTTTAGGGACCAGTTGATCACCGCCATCTGTATGACAATAACGTCAAACTTATCTAGCAAGCCAACCGTTATTGATAAACGTTAATCAACTGATTATAATACAAAGTATACCCTGTGAATCTACAGATTTTTATTTATGTTATTACAATAACTGTGGAGGACACTAGCTCCAACAGATTGACATATTGATGAAATTGGATTTAGGATAAGCAAATAATTCATTGTGAGTTCGTAAGAATGATGTGTTCATTACAATCATAGATCAGATGGTCTAGCAGGCTTTTAGGCGATTTACTAGGTCTTAATCCACCATGTCATGCTTTGTCTATTCAATTCTCGTATGTCTACCTTGGAAACGAATTCCATACTAGTCAATGATTTTGATCACGAATCGTCAACTATCGTTAAAGTCCAAATATGCATAGACACAATGTTTTAAAAGCACAATTTCATTTATCCAATTATTATCTTTTAATCAATCCAACATGGCTACCCTACACCCTAGAAAGGTGACTACTCACTCATGGTAATGTTTATGTCTAAGATGATATTAACAATGAAAACTAGGATAGGCATGCTTAGTTTGGTTTTTGACAATGATTTAAGACTCTTTATAAGGCGATAATAACGACGCTAATTGACAATCTAAGAAATGAAATTACGATTATAACAACATGAAAATGAATCTAAGATATTATGAATAGAAAATAACAATCAAATAGAAAACAATAAAGAACAATAAACAAAGGATAAATTAGAAGTACCTAGGTGACGATCAACAACGAAAGCGATAACAATAATAGAAATCCCTCGCATAGAATAACCGTACCTTGAATTACAACACTTGTACCCAACAAAGTAGACTACAAAGATTGAAATTATTATTGATCTAAACTAATGTTTTGATATGAAATTGACATAAATAAACTAAGAACAAAAGACAAAAGAAGAAAATGATCTAAACTAGAAAGACTAAACTAAAGAGAAAATGTAAGAAGAAAGGAGATGTTGTGTAAGAGATTTTTGTGAGTTGTGTATTGAGAAGAGGGGCTGGAGCATCTATATATAGTATTAGGGTTTTGTGGAGAAGAGGTCGAGCATTAAACATATAGGACAAAAATAGGAAGTTGAAGCAGTTTTCTCGAAGCAGTACACATCCCCGATCGGGTACACACTTCCCCGATCGGGTAAGTGGTCATCTAGGAGCATTTGACTAACGTTTCATATTCCTTTGCTTTGACTTGACTTCCATCATCCCCCTTGACCTCTTCAATCGGGTTTGTTGATAGGGTTTGATGTAAAGCGATGAATTCTTCTGCCCAATTGGTTGATCTTCCGACAACTACGACATCGTCTTTATTTCTTCTCTCTTTTGAGTTAGTGAACCTTCTTGAATAGCCTTTGACATGGCAAGCTTGCTTCTTCAAATCGTCGGGTTCAAGGCAAATGCTCGGAAATATAGAAAAAGGGCGTAGAAACGTCACTTTCCCTACAAAACAGGTTAGAACACAGGAATTCGCCTAGAAGACGATATTAGCTCATAAAGTGGCTTAACAAAGCACAAATGACATACAAAACCGAGCTAAAGTAGGGGTTAAAATCATACAAATATTCACTTATCAAACTCCCCCAAGCTAAACCTTTGCTTGTCCTCAAGCAAACATAACAAACAATACCAGGACAAGGTTGCAAGCATTGGCTACTATACCATCAAGAAACAAATCTCAACGTAAAACTTTGAAAACATAATGAATCATAACCCAAAAACAACGTGGGCAAGAATGATACATAAACATGGCTGAGATTTACATAACGGCGTAGCACAAAGAATTTCACTATAGAATTTCGGCTCTTGCATGCTCTTTTGACAAATGGACTCTCACGGTACACTCGAACACTCATGTATGTAAAAGGTAATTTTTTTATGTGTAAATATTTTGAGGCACTCACCTATCTACGACTTATGAAAATGTGTCCGCAGTCTAATATGGTAAACAATTCAAAACATAAGTCAAAGATCACAATGCACATAGAAAAGAAGCCGAAAAATAAATAAAGAAGGCTTTTGGGAAATGGGTGAAAGGTGGACAAATAGTTATTGTCATGTGAAGGTTAGAATGAGCTAGCAACTGACCAATGATAAATGAATACTCAATCCAAACTTCCGATTAATTTCCAAAAGACGAATAATGAAGCCAGAAGGAACAAATTGGCTTTTTACACACGAAACACAGGGGTAAACTCTTTCTATTGATTTGACATTTTGAGGAGATACTCACAACTTCTTCTTTTATTTCTTTTTCTTTTTCAATTTTTCAATTTTCCGATTTTCTTTATTTTTTCTTTTTCTTTTCTTTTGAACATAACATCAATTTTTGAACAATTTCGTTCTCCAAATTCTTTTTGACAGATAAGAACAAATCTTCTCAAAAGAGCACCCATACACCATAGTCTAGCTACTAGCTCAAAAGGTAGGCAGTTTTTATTTGTAGCTATTATTTTTGTGAAGTATTTGTGTGCAGGGGCTTATTTTGAGGGGCAATTTAGAGTGAAAAAGGCTTCAAATCATAGTGAATCATGAATGCAATGCTTATAGAAATGAAATGAGAACCATACTTATGCGTTTTGACATGACACGCATCACAAGGAGAACTACACACACCTAAATGAGACTGGGTATGGATGTACCAATCTAAGGAGGTTCTACCTTACAATATATGTAACTTGCCAAATGTCAAGATCAAGCGTACTCATCTATAGATTCATCCCATGCCTACTGTGTACAAGACTTCCCCATGTATGCTCAATTCAATAAATATTGAATCATTATGGTTTGAAAGCTCTAAGTTTGGGAAACGTAACATGATAGCATAATAGACAAGCAAGCAAAGCATGAAACGCATTCAATTGTGGTCAAAAATTTAAAATTGCTCTCTAAAATCTTCTCTTTCTTATTCAAAATTTGAAAAATGATCAACTAAAATGCAAAATGGGAAAATGCAATCCCTCCCCCAAGCTAAATATCACATTGTCCTCAATGTGAGCACAAAGACTAAATATGCAACGAGATGCGTAATGGGAAGAAAGGAAACACTACAAGAAAACAACATTCAGGCGACTGATATTGGCGACTGATGTCAGTCGCTAAAATGAACTTGGCGACTGAAATCAGTCGCCAAGACCCAGTCGCTGTCATTAGTCGCCAAAAAACATTCGGGCGACTACTTTCAGTCGCCAAATTTGGCGACTGCAAAAAACGTCGCCAATTTGGGAAAATGGCGACTGAAATCAGTCGCTCAAATTGGCGACTGAAAGCTTATGTAGTCGCCAATTTGGCGACTGAAATCAGTCGCCATCAGTCGCCATTTTGGCGACTACCATAGTATTCAGTCGCCAATTTGGCGACTGATTTCAGTCGCCAAGCAGTCGCAAATGGATTTTCACTTTGCAAAAATACAGGGGTTTTGGCGACTGAAAATAGTCGCCAAATGAACATTTCAGTCGCCAAAATACCTGTGATATTGCATGAAAATTTCTGTTTTCATCCTACCATACCATACCATCATACCATACCTGCAAGTATACAAGAAAACACAAAGATTTCACACATTTACAACAACACGATGTGAAACCAACATCCTCATATAGATAAAAAAAATTGTTTCAAGTTTACAAATTTTCTTAAACGGAATTGTTTCAACCATAAAATGTTTCAAGTAACAAGTTTCTAAACTATATCAGAAGCCAAGGTTTATATTGGATTCGGCCTGGAATCCACCACTTCCATTGCCTTCATCATAATCCCGCCGATAGGGAGGGGGACCTTGGTTGCAATTCTCAAATCTGCTTTCCCAAGCCTTGAATTTCTCTTTCATTATCCTTAATTCTTCATCCCTTTCCGCGTTTTTTCTTTTTTCCTCGTCAAGTGCGGCTTGGAGTCTTCCCACGACTATCGGCTCGTAGGTTTGGTTTGAGGTGGACGACATTCTTCCCCTTGGAGTTTCGTAAAATACGTTCTTTGCCGACCCAATCCCGTAGACGTTCCCCTTCTTGAAACCCTTTACCAAGTCGAACCAAATCTCGTTATCGGGTTTCTCGGGATGCCTAAGTTTCTCGGCGGAAAATGCTTCCTACAAAATATAAACATTGTTATTAAAAATAGCTACAATATTGGTTAAACATTCAAAAAATTGAACTTATTGTAAAAATACAAAAATGCTTGAAACTTACATATAATTCCTTATCTTTTGGTTTGATCCAATATCTTCTATGGTCTTCGAGCCGGGAATGGGTGTCAAGGAAGAGCTCCGGAGCTGTGGGCGTGTTAGCTTTTTTCTTCTTACCCTTCTAAAAGAAAAAATTAAAGACTTGTATAAGAAAATTTTAATAATAAAAAGAATTTAAGTTATAATTTTCAAATGGAGGAAAAAGTGGAAATTATAACTTACACCCAAAACTAGGCTAAGGAAAGATCGAGATCCTGCGTGATGCGACGGCTCAGCCGCTCCATCTTTCTTTCCTCCTTTTTTATTTTGGATGCTTGGGCCGACCTAGCCTGAAACTCCTCAGTTTCACGATACTTAAGCATATCTTCATATGCACCACCTACAAGTTAAATAAGTATTATAATAAAATATGATAAAATGTGTAAAAATATAACTATATATATACAAATAACAAAAACAATTAAATACCTCTCATATGCTCCGGCTCCTTCTTCCTCTTGACAACCTTATACATGTTGTCCCTTAACCGTCTAGTGCACGTCTCATTGTACCTTTGACGTACAATATACTCTATTCCGGCCGGCCAGTCAAATGTTTTCTACAATTTAAAAGGTAAGTATTAGTAAAATAAATTATTAATTAAAAACTATAATAATATAAGAAAATATAAACAAAAATAATATACCCTAAAATTATTGAACCACTCCTCTTTTTGTGCAGAGGTAGCCTTGGTCCAACAAGTAGGAGCAACTCCCGTCATCTTCTGCTTTGTACTCTGAGTACAACCGCGTACAACCTTTTGAGACGAAAACCTGAAAAATAAATTATGGAATAGTATGCATTTATGGTAAATAATAATGTAATATAATTATAAACTAATAAATTAAAGACATTGGTGGTTGTCTTACCAAAACCCCGCGGGATCAAGTATCATCTTCCCTTCCGGCGTGAACTGGATCGTCTCCGATGTCTGATCCGAGGACTCGTCATTGGTCGATTCCTCGACCACTACCGGACTCTGCTGATCAATAATCTCCATCTCCTCCTCGTCGACTGAAGAAGTACTACGGCGTCTGTTTGAACCGCCGCCACGTTGTCTACCTCGACCTCCTGCCATCTACAAGTACACAAATATTCAAATTGTTAGAAACGGTTAATAACATAAAAAACAAACATAAGCTGTTAATAACATAAAAAAACATCAAATAACATAAAAAACTTAATTAAAATATATATAAATATATCTTTACCCAATTAATCATTATCATCATCAAATTCGTCCTCATCATCATCACCAATTGATTCATTATCATTATCACTATCAACACCACCATCACCGTCAACTTGACCATCACCATCCTCGTTCTCTAAACCTTCACCCTCTTCATTTCCATTCTCATGGATGTCCTCATCAGGTGGAGACAACAAAAACTGGCCAAATGGAGCAAAACCATCCGTACAAAGGCCAAGTCGCACATTACGGGGTTCCTCAGCAAAGTCGGGGTAAAGCATATCAAACCGCTTCCATTCCTCTCCATCACTCGGATGACACATCTTTCCCGGAGTACGGGGATTTTCCTTGTGCCATCTCATTTGCTCGGCAATGTTTTTGGTAGCAAACATTCTTTGAAGTCTAGGAGCTAGAGGAAAGTAAGTTACGGGATTTTCGGGTATTGGTTTCTTACTCTTTTCACCTCTCTTTTTTTCATTCTTTCCCTTTTTACCTTTCAAGACAATACTTCCCTCAATTGTCTTATATCTAGCCTTTTCACATTTACTACACTTGTCAAGTAAAGCATCATCCTTCCAAAAGAGCATACATCCATCGGGACATGCATCAATCTTGTAATGCGGAAGTTCTAGACCTTTCACTACTTTTTTGGTATTGTAGAATGATCGGGTCATGACATTATTATCGGGGATAACATCCTCAATCAAAGAAGCAATGCCATCAACACAAGTAAATGGCAAATTGTACTCACATTTCAAAGTTACTATCCTAGAGGCGGCTTCTAACAATGACATTTTGCTCCCTTCATATAATGGTTTTTCACTCGCCTTTAACATATCAAAAAAGGCTTTTGCTTGTGGGTGTGGTTCTTCTTCACTCATTGGTATATGATCATTATTGAAAATATTAGACTCAAATGCATCAACTACCATATCTCTATATGGGTTCTCATTTTGTGGGATTTGAGATTGTTCGGGAAGTGAAAAATATGATTCTCCATGAGAAATCCAATTGTAGTAGTTTGGACAAAACCCGTTTGTATAAAGATGTTCTTGAACCTCAATGTCATGTAGATATCTCATGTTTTTGCATTTAATACAAGGACACCTAAGTTTCTTTGCTACTAAATCATACTCGTCTTGTTGTCTAGCAAATTCAATAAACTCGGCAACCCCCTTTATAAATCTAGCGGTAGGACGTCTTTTCTTATCAAGTCTATCTTCGTACATCCATGTACGTTCCAACCTCTTCATTTTAATCTAAACATTAACCCACACAACAATAATTACAACAATATTGATTATCAATTATTACTACCTCTAGGAACATATCTATTATCAATAATAAACCAAACAATAATATTGTCAACATGGATACTAACTATACTAAAATTAACATATCACTAATTAAACTACTATCATTCTAATTAATAACATTATCAACATGGATACTAAACAACTATCAAACTAATATTATCAACATGGATATTTGTTATTAACAATATACTAACATAATACATACACACTTTAATTATAAAATCCTAACATTCTACTCCCTCCATCACAATTATTTATTTGTCTTTTGATTAAAACAACCATAAAAAATAATTTAAAGGGCAAACAAATGAATAAGACGGAGGGAGTACTAACTTTCTACCATCAATAATACTCCCATTTATACTAATTTAGTCAATCAACAATCCTAACATCATCAAAAACACCAATACATTGTCAATTACAACCTCGATTAACATAATGTTAACAATTTCACAAAACCCCCAATTTATATAAACCCTAACCATCAACCTACACAAACCCTAACTAACTAACCATTAGAACTTTGTAAGCATCACAAATTATACATAAACATCATAATACTAATTAAAATCATAAAATAAACAAACAAACAAGCTAAGGAATTAGATTTAGGAGAGCAAAAGACGCACCTAATTAAGGAAAAGTGACGGAAAGAGAATAAGAGTCGGAGTTTGTTGGTGAGGACGGTGGTGATATCGGTGGAGCTAGTGTCGGAGTGGTGGTCGGAGAGGTGGTTAAGGGAATGGAGTAGTGGTGGCGATTATGTAAAGGAAATGGGGATTTTCGGGTGTTTGAAGAAATTGGTAAAGTAAGAGTGACGGATGAGTTTTGCGTTTTCTGGAATAATACACAAAATGGCGACTGATATGGCAGTCGCCAAAATGGCGACTGATTTCAGTCGCCAAATGGCTTATCAGTCGCCAATTTGGCGACTGATTTCAGTCGCCCGAGTTTTTTTTATTAAAATCTGAGGATTGTTTCAGTCGCCAAATTGGCGACTGAAATCAGTCGCCTTATTCTATTTTCAGTCGCTAAATTGGCGACTACTTCTATCAGTCGCCTTATAACAGTCGCCTGAAACAAGATTTCTTGTAGTGAAAAATGAAAGAAGAATGAAGCTTACTAGCCAGCGCAGACTTCCCCAAGCTAGTCTTTTGGACTTGACAAGGAAGGTCTTTAGAGATTCTTCAAAAACTCTTTCATCTGCAAAAGAATTCTAACAAAACAACGAAAAAGGGAAAAGCAAAAATAAAAATGCAAAAAGGGAAAACACGGGTTGCCTCCCGAGAAGCGCTTGTTTAACGTCCTGCTCGACGAATGTTTCTATGAAATCATTGGGTTGGGGATTGACGCTCCATATAGACAATATCTAAGCATCCGATGATAGAATTGCTATAGTAAAGTTTCAGTCTGTGTCCATTGACTTTGCATTTTTCACCATTGCTAGTCATTAGTTCCACATAGCCGTATTTGCTAACATATGTGACAGTGAATGGTCCAGATCATCGTGATCGAAGTTTACCCGGAAAAATTTTCAAACGGGAGTTGAAAAGAAGTAATTGGTCACCGAAATTAAATTCTTTTTTAATTATCCTCTTGTCGTGCCAACGCTTCGTTTTCTCTTTGTAGATCCTAGAATTCTCATAAGCTTGCAAACGAAATTCCTCTAGCTCATTGAGTTGCAAAAGTCGTCTATCAGCCCTAAGCTTAGTGTCTAAGTTGAGTTCTTTGATAGCCCAGTAAGCTTTGTACTCTAACTCGACAGGAAGATGACAGGCCTTTCCATAAACCAATCGATAGAGAGATGTCCCAATCGGGGTTTTAAAAGCTGTGCGATAAGCCCATAAGGTGTCATCGAGCTTATTACTCCAATCAATTCTAGATCTTGAGACTACTTTCTGAAGAATCGTCTTGAGCTCTCTGTTTGAAACTTCTACTTGACCGCTGGTCTGAGGGTGGTAGGGTAATCCTCGTCTGTGATACACACCATATTTGGCAAGCAGAGTGTCTAACTGCTTTTCTCCAAAATGAGTTCCTCGATCACTTATCACGGCTCTGGGTACACCAAAACGCGGAAAAATGATCTTCTTAAATAGCCATATCACAGCTCTAGCATCGTTGGTGGGAGTGGCAATTGCTTCTACCCACTTAGAAACATAGTCGACAGCGACTAAGATGTAACGATTTCCGTTAGAAGAAGGGAATGGTCCTTGATAGTCAATACCCCAGACATCGAATATTTCAACTTCTAATATGCCGTTTTGAGGCATTTCATGTCTCTTGGATATTTGACCCATTCGTTGACAAGCGTCACAAGCCATAACAAAGTCTTTTTGAATCTTTAAACATCGAGGGCCAAAAAAACCCGGATTGTAAGACTTTGGCTACGGTCTTGGACGGACCATGATGACCACCATAAGCAGATGAGTGACATCCTTCTAAAACTCCTTTAACTTCCCACTGAGGGATACATCGTCTATACAGACCATCTGAACACTGTTGAAAAGATAAGGGTCATCCCAAACAAAGAATTTTGCATCATGCAAAAATCTCTTTCTTTGGTTATAAGAAAGGTCAGAAGGTAGCTGGCGACTGACAAGAAAATTGGCAATATCAGCATACCAAGGAGAAGAGTCCGCAATTGCCATTAATGAATCATCAGCAAACGAATCGTTAATTGGCGTTGGTATTCCTATTTCAGTTACTGTTATCCTTGAGAGATGGTCAGCGACTACATTTTCTGCTCCTTTCTTATCCCGGATCTCTAGATCAAACTCTTAAAGGAGTAAGACCCATCGGGTAAGTCGAGGTTTTTCCTCTTTCTTTGAAAGCATATATTTCAAGGCAGCATGGTCAGTGTAAACAATGA
The DNA here is from genome assembly GCA_022085475.1 of Heliosperma pusillum. Lineage (NCBI taxonomy): Eukaryota > Viridiplantae > Streptophyta > Magnoliopsida > Caryophyllales > Caryophyllaceae > Heliosperma > Heliosperma pusillum. Next base: position 121,329 of record JAIUZE010070314.1, read on the forward strand.
CTTTTGATACTATAAGGTATGAACGGAATTTGTCTAAGGCGTAGACAATGGCAAGAAGTTCTTTTTCAGTGGTGGCATAGTTGATTTGGGCAGGATCTAAGGTTTTACTAGCATAGTAAATTTCATGAAGGAACTTTTCCTTTCTTTGCCCCAAAACAACTCCTACGGCATAATCACTCGCATCGCACATAAGTTCAAATGGAAAATTCCAATCAGGCGACTAGATTATAGGTGCAGTGGTTAACGCACGTTTGATTTTGTTGAATGCCTCAAGGCATTCCTTTGTGAAATTAAAAGGTGCATCCTTGAAAAGGAGCTCAGTCAGGGGCTTGGCTATTTTCGAAAAATCTTTAATAAACCGTCGGTAGAAACCGGCGTGGCCAAGGAAACTCCTGATTCCTTTTACATTAGCTGGTGGTGGCAGTTGTTCAATAACTTGGATCTTAGCTCAATCCACTTCAATACCTCTCTCAGAAATGATGTGTCCTAAAACTACACCTTCGTTCACCATGAAGTGACACTTTTCCCAGTTGAGAACAAGGTCGACTTCTTCACAGCGTCTTAGTACTTTGGATAGATTTGTCAAACAATTATCAAAAGAAATGCCATAGACGCTAAAGTCGTCCATAAATACTTCCACGATAGTTTCAACAAAATCTGAAAAGATACTAGTCATGCAACGCTGGAAAGTGGTAGGTGCATTACACAAGCCAAATGGCATTCTGCGATAAGCGAAAGTTCCATAGGGACAGGTGAAGGTGGTTTTCTCTTGGTCCTCAGGGTGGATAGGAATTTGGAAAAATCCTGAGTAACCATCTAGATAGCAGAAATATTTGTGGCAAGCTAACCTGTCTAGCAGTTGATCAATGAAGGGCAGAGGATAGTGATCTTTTTGAGTTGATTGATTCAACTTCCTGTAGTCAATACACATACGCCATCCCGTCACAATCCTTGTGGGGATGAGCTCATTCTTTTCATTTTTGACTACTGTTGTTTCTCCTTTCTTGGGAACAACTTGGACAGGGCTAACCCATTTCGAGTCAGAAATTGCATAGATTATGCCAGCATCTAGTAATTTCATAACTTCAGCTTTAACTACTTCTTGCATATTTGGATTAAGACGGCGTTGACCTTGAACACAATGTTGGAGTAGGTGTCCTCCACAATAGTGCGCCACATAATAAATCTTATTATGGAATATAATTGGGATAATTATTGACTATATATATGATTAGTCAGTTGATTAACGTAAATCAATAACGGTTGGCTAACTAGAGTTTGACGTTATTGTCGTTTGACGGCGGTGATCAACTGATCCCTTTCGGTCACACCTAAAGGATGAAATCCAAATAGTAACTAATTATTTGTATACGATACAGTTAATTAGTACATTACATATATTCGATATGTACGAGAGTTAATTGTTAGAAATTGAGTTAAGAACTCAAATTCGATTAAACTTATTTTTCAATTATGCGATAATTGACTAATAAATTTATATCTTATTTTAATACGATTAAATAAGATTTAACTTAGTAATTAATCGTTAAATTACTAAATTAGTTGAGGTTTTGAGATAGAGGTAATTAGTTAATTATATTTACAAGGAGTTATAAAATAAATTAACTAAGCATTGTGGGACCCATTATATATTGATATAATGGTAAAATATTACTTAAAATGTTAAGTACATATTATTTATTTAATTGAGTCATATAATTGTTATATGATCAAATTAACACTTAATTATACAAGATAATTAACCATATGATCAATAAGTATTTGTGAGACAAATATCAAAAATCAAAATGGACCAAACTAGGCCATAATGGCCGGTTATGGTAGTAGTTACATGGTGATGATTTTGTTCTTATTTTTACTCTTTAGTTACTTATTGAAAGTAACATAACAAGTATAAAACAATCATCATCTTTTCTACAACACTCCACTCAAATGCATGTGAACAAATCAAACAAAATAAGAGTCCTTTTAAGGACTAGATGATCCGGCCAAAGTGGCTAGAGAATGAACAATGGTTGTTCATTTTTGATAACTTCATTTTGTGCATTTTGCTTACTTCTCTCTAAAACTCTTCTTCTCAATAAAAACTCTCAAATACTAATATTTACTAAGTATTACTAGTGTAGTAATATAGTCATAATATTAGTAGTATAATATCTATCTTATTATCTAGTTAATAATAAGGGTAGATTATTTGGGTTAATCTTGGTGCAACTTAGAGGAGATCTTCTACTTTGGAGATTGTTTGTGTTCATCCATATTTGTAGCTCAAGAACAACAAGAAGGAGTTCTTGTTGTGCCCTTATATTTTCCATATCAATGTGAGGAAATTTCTTCTCTTATATAAATGTCTTTATATTTGCATGCATGTTACATAGATCATTATAAACTAAATTAATAAGTAATTTAGTAAATAATTAGAGGAGTCTAATTAAGGTCTATGGACTTTCACACAAGGTTTTTGGCCTTCTTCTAAGTTGATTCGATGCATGCAAAAGTCAGGGCTTATGCCTGTGAGATCTTCAAGTCTATAACCTATTGCCTTCTTATGTTTTTTCAAGACAGTCAATAGTGAGTTTAACTGATTTTCATCTAGGAGAGCCCTCACTATGATTGGGCAATATTCAGACTCATCTAAAAAAGCATATTTTAGATTTGAGGGAAGAGGTTTGAGTTCAGGTTTATGTACTTCTGCCTTGGCAGGAGTATCAATTAGGCTTATGAACTCTTGGACTTCTTCAGACGATATCTTTTTTCCAGTCAAGTCCTTTTCCAGCTCACTGATCTCAAAATTGTCGTTTTCGGAGATATCCTCTAACAATAATATTGCTTCTAAAGGATCCTCAATTATTGATGGATACAAAGATTCATCAATAATTGAGTCAACAATGTCAAGGAAACAGCAAGGCTCTTCAAGCATAGGGCTCTTCATTGCACTGTTTAAGTTGTAGGTGACTTTATCATCACCTACTTCTAATGTCAATTTTCCATTCTTGACGTCGATTACTGCTCCCGCAGTGTGCAGAAATGGCCTTCCTAAAATGATAGGGATTTGCGAGTCTTCAGCCATATCTAACACTATGAAATCGACTGGAATGAATAATCTTCCTACTCTAACAGGTACATCTTCTAAAACTCCCATAGGTTGTTTAAGAGAATGATCTGCCATTTGCAGGGTAATACTAGTGCATTTAAGAATTCCCATATTCAATTTTTCGCAGATGGAATAGGGCATGACGCTTACACTGGCACCTAGATCGCATAAAGCTTTATCAATTGTGTAGGTGCCTATAGTGCAAGGTATAGAGAAACTACCAGGATCCTTTAACTTAGGAGGGAACTTATTTTGCAATAACGCACTGCATTCAACTGTGAATGCTATGATTTCAACATCATCTAAAGTCCTTTTCTTAGTCAAGATATCCTTCATGAATTTCGTGTAAGAAGGGATTTGAGTGATTAATTCAGTGAAGGGAACCGTTACTTGGAGGTTTTTGACTACTTCCATGAATTTACTGAACTGGGTTTCCTTATGACTTCTTCTCAAACGTTGGGGAAATGGAACTTGAATTTTTATGGGTTACTTTTCAGATTCATCTTTCTTTTCGGGTTTGTTTTCCGCTTCCTTAGCGGTGGATGGTTGGGTTTCTTTTTGGCTTTCTACTTGTGTAGGCTCAACTATTGGCTCTTTGGGTTGCTGAGGTTCCGTATAAGTGGTACCACTCCTAAGGGTGATAGCATTAGCGGTGTCCCTTGGTTGCTCACCATGAGGTGGGAGTTGGCCTTGTTTTCTTTGGGCATTAGAGGCAGCCAATTGGGCCATTTGAGTTTCAAGCATCTTGATGGTAGCACTTTGAGCTTGATCACTCTTTTGAAGTTGAGCAAACATTGAATCTTGTTTTTGAACAACTTGAAGAAGCATGGATTCAACTTTGCTCAAGCTTGAGTTATTAGGTTGACTTTGAAATTGAGGTGGTTGGTGTTGAGGTTGATTTTGGTAAGGTTGATTGAATTTAGGTTGGAATGAAGGTCTTTGGTTTTGAAAAACAGGTGGATTGTAAGGCTTCTGTTGGTGTGGTATGAATGGTTGTTGAATTTGTTGTTGGGGATTTTGAATGTTGGTGCTTTTGTAGGACAAAAAAGGATGGTTTTTTGTGTTTTCATTATAGAAGTTTGAGAAAGCGTTGCCTTGTCTATATCCTTGATAGGCATTGACTTGCTCTATCGAACTTCTACATTCTTGAAAAGTATGCCCTTCAACCCTACATGTCTCACATACCACTACGTGGTTAGTGACGTTAACATGTTCCTTGGATTGGGAAGAGCTTCCTACTTGTTGTTGCAGAATGGCTAATTGGGCTTCTAGGAGTGCTACTTTACTTGAATCGTCCTGCTTGGCTTTGAGTGGCATAGCACGCAAGTTGCTATACTGAGAATCGTGTATTGCCATTGACTCGATAGTTGTACTAGCTATTTCTACATCGATTTGATCGAAACGACCATTGTTAGCGGAGTCGAGGATACGACGCGATTCGCCACAACAACCGTTGTAGAAGGTGATAGCTAGGAACCATGAATCAAGGCCATGATGAGGGCATTCTCTATGTAATTCTTTGTACCTTTCCCATGCCTCATAAAGGCTTTCATCGCCTCTCTGACGGAATCCAGTAATTTGACTTCGTAAGAGTGCGGTTCGTTCTGGTGGGAAGTACTTTTGATAGAAAGCAAGAGCTAGACCATCCTAGTCGGCTATTCCTAAGGCAACTCGGTCAAGACTATTGATCCAGAGTTTTGCCTTTCCTGTTAAAGAGAAGGGAAAGAGCATTTCCCTAATCTGCTCTTGGGATACTCCAGTTTGTCTAATTGTGGAGCAATAGTCACAGAAGTTTTGGCTATGAAGGTTGGGATCTTCTGTGGCATTGCCACCAAATTGACTTCTTTCTATTAAATTGATGAAGGCAGGTTTGATTTCGAAGTTTTGGGCAGTGATTTGAGGTGTAGCGATACCCCTTGGAAGTGTATCTGCAGTGGGTTTGGAATGGTCGGAAAGTCGAACCATTTTCTTTTGTGAAGATGAAGATGGAGTGTTGGTTGAAAGTTGATTGGTTTTTGGGAATGGAGTTGAGAATGGATCTTCTTCTCCTTCAAGATTAGGTAAGATATCCGAGTATTTCTCACGAATACGATCTAAACTTGAAATATCAGAAGCTTTTGAGATTTCGTTAAATAGCTTTAATTTCCTAAGCAGAGTTCTTTCTAGTTCGGGGTCTAAAGGAATAGGGGTCCCTAATCTAGAAGATCTGGGCATAAGATTGGAAAGCTAAGATGAAAAATCAAGAGAGGTCTAAAGGAATTTGGGTTCCTAAAGACTAGATAAAACTAATTGCGATAGAAATCACAAGAAAAAGGAAAACTAACCGTGCTCCCCGGCAACGGCGCCAAAATTTGATCGGGCCTGTCGCAAGCCCAATACAAAGATAAATTACCCAGACTAGGCTAATAACAAATTAATGTAATTAGGGAAGTAGGGGTCGATCCTCAGGTAGATGGTGTTTCCTATGGATTGTGAATCGTCTCACAATTAAGTTTTATCTAGCGATTTTCTGGGTTTTGAGGTTTTGAATTCTAAACTAATAAAGAACATAAATAAAAAAAATAAAAGCAAACTAAAATGAAAACAATAAAGCAAATGATGAATCAATATATATATATATATATATATAAAAGAGGCTTTTTTCAGGCAACGAGAGAGTCTCCAACGATTTCAAAACACTATTTTATTTTTTATTGATAAAACTACCTTACACATAATTTTATTAGGCTAATTAAATATTAAATAAAATATATTATTATATAAAGATTGAATTTTAATATTATCAACTTTTTAACATCATATTCATACATATACTTTCCAAGTTAGGGTTAAACTCTTAAATTTTGATTATATTTTTTAAATTAATTATTTTCCTAATAATATTATCAACTTTTCAACTTTTTAGAAACTCTTTAAATAAAAGTTAAATTCATAACTATTATTTGTCCCAAATTGGAAAATAATGTAGATGTGCTAAAAATATTACATATAAATAATAGAATTTTCCCACATTGGAAAAATAATAAAGTGGGTAATCCTATGATTATAAATAGGAGTCATCCTTAAACCTTATGTATCAACCCAAAAATTTTGAATCTCTTAGAGATCTCTTAAAAGTTTGTAGATGTGATGAATATAGTATGTATAAATAGTAAAATTGTCTCACATCATAAAATTAACATAAGGTGAGTGATCCTATGATTAAATATAGGAATAATTCTTGGACCTTATATAACAAACTAAAATCTTTTAAATCTCTTAAGTATTGTCTTAGAGATCTCTTAAAAGTTTGTCTATTATTATCTTCACAATTGTTAAATTTACATCATCAAAAATTAATTTTAAAAGGTATTATTAAAAAAAATGAAGTATTGTAAAAAAAAATATGAAGATAATATTAATTAGATTCGTGGTGGAAAAAAACCCTGAAAAGTATAGAAACTCATATTATTTGAACATATTTGGTGTAATTTTTAGTATATTATTTGTCATACATTGAAAAATAATGTAGTTGTGGTGAATATATTACCTATACATAGTAGAATTATATCACATCAGAAAATCATCATAAGGTGGGTGATCTTATGATTACAAATAGGAATTATATTTGGAACTAAAGTTTCAACCCAAATTTTTTTGAGCCTCTTACATATTGTTTTACACAACTCTTAAAATTTGTATTATAATATTCACTATAGTGAAATTTACATCATTAAAAATTAATTTAGAAAAGTATCATAAATAATAATTTTGATGGTAAACTATTTAATGTGTTATTTGTTCCATATTGAAAAAAACAATGTAGGTATCGTGACTTGTGAATTTATACTACGTATAAATATCAAAAAATATCAAAAATTGTACCACATTAAAAAATTATCATAAAGTGGAGTGATCATAAATATGATCATCGCACGAGCTTTTAAACTACTTTTTTATATTGTTATGTTAATAAATGACTTTAAAAATTTAATAAACGACATTTAAAATATATTTTTATTATTCTAATATTAATATAACAGTTTAGTAACAGTTAAAAATAAATATTATATGAAAAAAGATGGTGTAATACTTAGTTTGTTATTAGTCCCACATTGAAGAATAATGTATATGTGGTGAATATATTACTTATAAATTGAAAATTGTCCCACATTGAAAAATTATTACTCATAACATAGGGTGATCCTATGATTATAAATATGAGTCATACTTGAATTTAGGTATAAACCTACAATTTTTTAAGTCTCTTAATTATTGTTTTGGAGAGCTCTTAACAAAATGGAATTATAATAGTCACAATAGTTAAATTTACATTATTAAAAGTTAATTTAGAAAATTATCATAAATAATAATTTTGATGATAAACTACTTAATGTGTTATTAGTCTCACATTGAAAAATAATGTATTTTTAGAAAATATATATACTAATCATGATTATAAATAGGAGTGATTTAGTCTCTTAAGTATTGGTTTAACGAACCTTTAAAATTTTGTATTATTAAAACAATAGTAAAATTTACATAATCAAACTTAATTTAGAAAATTTAGGAAAATATCCTATATAAGTAATAATTTTGATAGTGTACCTAACTTAACAAGTTATTTGTCCCACATTGAAATATAATACAAGTGTGGTAAATATATTACGTATAAATAGTATATTGTCCTATATCAGAAAAATATCATAAGTTAGGGTGATCCTATAATTATAAATAAGATTCATCCTTGGAACTTAGATATCAACTCATAATCTTTTGAGTCTCTTAAATACTATCTTACAGAGCTGTTAAAAATTTGTATCCACATTAGTGAAACTTACATCATCAAAAATTAATTTAGGAAAATATCATTAAAAAATAAAGTGAAAAATATTTTATTTATCTCAATATAAATTTCCTATATTATATTCAAGTGGTGTTTATAATTTGTATATAAAATTTTTTACATTCAATTCACAAAAACTATAGTGAAAATGAGTCATCTTTCAACTTAGATATTCACCCAAAATCTTTTGAATCTTTCAACTATTATCTTTCAGAGATTTTAAAATTTTGTATTATTATTTCTACCTTAATGAAATTTACATCATCAAAATTAATTCAGGAAAGTATCATATATAATAATTTTAATGGTAACTACCAAATTTGTTATTTGTCTCACATTGAAAACTAATGTAAGTGTGGTGAATATAATATGTATAAATTAGAAGAATTGTCCCACATCAGAGAAATATCATAAGCTGGGATGATCACACGATTATAAATAACAGTCGTCCTTGAAACTTAGAGATGAACCCAAAGTCATTTAAGTCTCTCAAAAACTCCATTCGTCCCGGTCATTTATTTGTTTGCCTTTTTTTTAGGAGTATTTTAATCAAAGGCAAACAAATGATTAAGACGGAGAGAGTATTATTTTAGAGAGCTCTTAAAACTTTGTATTAGTTATGAAAATAATATAATTAGATTTGTGGTAAAAAAAAATGATATCATTACAGTATAGAATTTCATATTATTTGCATATACTTTATGTAATTCTTAGTATGTTATATATCTCACATTGAAAAACAATATATGTGTGGCAAAAATACTAATAACTATAAATAGTAGAATTGCTCCATATCGAACAATTAGCATAAGGTGAGGTGATCAACCCAAAATCTTTTGAGTTTCTAAAACATTGTCTTAAAGAGCTTAATTCTTAGGTACTTTGAATAATTTTTCGAGTCATAATATAGATCAAATATAACTTGAGTCCCGATAAGGTTGGTAACATATGTTTAAAATAGAATAAGTTGAATCAATATATCAATATTATTTTTTAAAAAATTACGGAGTATATTTTATTATAATCTTAAAACTTCAAAAATTTATTTTTATAAGTTAACTGTTATAGGAAAAGTACGAAAATGACATTAACGTAAACCCGTGCATCGCACGGGCATGAAATCTAGTTAACAATAATGAGAAGCATCTAGGGAAGTAGGTTCACACATGTAGATTGACATATTGATGAAATTGGATTTAGGATAAGCAAATAATTCATTGTGAGTTCGTAAGAATGTTGTGTTCATTACAATCATAGATCAGATGGTCTAGCAGGCTTTTAGGCGATTTACGAGGTCTTAATCCACAATGTCATGCTTTGTCTATTCAATTCTTGTATCTCTACTTGGGAAAAGAATTCCATACTAGTTAATGATTTTGATCAGGAATCGTCAACTATCGTTATAGTCCAAACATGCATAGACACAATGTTTTAAAGGCACAATTTCTTTTATGCAATTATCATCTTTTAATCAATCCAACATGGCTACCCTACACCCTAGAAAGGTGACTACTCACTCATGATAATGTTTATGTCTAAGATGATATTAACAATGAAAACTAGGATAGGCATATTTAGTTGGTTTTTGACAATGGTTTAAGACTCTCTATGTGGCGATAATAACGACGCTAATTGACAATCTAAGAAATGAAATTACGATTATAACAACATGAAAATGAATCTAAGATATTATGAATAGAAAATAACAATCAAATAGAAACAATAAAGAACAATAAACCAAGGATAAATTAGAAATACCTAGGTGACGATCAACAACGAAAGCGATAACAATAATAGAAATCCCTCGCATAGAATAACCGTACCTTGAATTACAACACTTGTACCCAACAAAGTAGGCTACAAAGATTAAAATTCTTATTGATCTAAACTAATTTTTTGATATGAAATGGACAGAAATAAACTAAGAACAAAAGACAAAAGAAGAAAATGATCTAAACTAGAAAGACTAAACTAAAGAGAAAATGTAAGAAGAAAGGAGATGTTGTGTAAGAGATTGTTGTGAGTTTTGTATTGAGAAGAGGGGCTGGAGCATCTATATATAGTATTAGTGTTTCGTGGAGAAGAGGTCGAGCATTAAACATATAGGACAAAAATAGGAAGTTGAAGCAGTTTTCTCGAAACAACACACATCCCCGATCGGGTACACACTTCCCCGATCGGGTAAGTGGTCATCTGGGAGCATTTGACTAACGTTTCATCTTCCTTTGCTTTGACTTGACTTCCATCATCCCCCTTGACCTCTTCAATCGGGTTTGTTGATAGGGTTTGATGTAAATCGATGAATTCTTCTGTCCAATTGATTGATCTTCCGACAACTACGACATCGTCTTTATTTCTTCTCTCTTTTGAGTTAGTGAACCTTCTTGAAATGCCTTTGACATGGTCAAGCTTGCTTCTTCAAATCGTCGGGTTCTAGGCAAATGCTCGGGAATATAGAAAAAGGGCGTAGAAACGTCACTTTCCCTACAAAACAGGTTAGAACACAGGAATTCGCCTAGAAGACGATATTAGCTCATAAAGTGGCTTACCAAAGCACAAATGACATATAAAAACCGAGCTAAAGTGGGGGTTAAAATCATACAAATATTCACTTATCAAGTCTTAAGCAACAATACATCACCGTAGGAGCATATGAAATATTCTCGAGGGTGACTTTGGCGTTTTCTCAATCACCTGACATATGCCAATACAATGATATGACATGTCTTTTTGAAGCCAAGCTAGACAAGGGCCACAAGATTGGCCCACACGTGCTCAACATGATTGAGCATGTGGACACCCTAGAGCGTCTAGGGGTTAAGATTCCAAAGAAGCTAGCGGTTGGCCGCATCCTTCACTCAATTCCTCCCAAGTTCGCCCAAACTAGGGCAAACTATAACATGCATGGCATGGACAAGAGCTTTTATGAGCTCCATGCCCTCCTTACCCAAGTCGAACGGGATATGGAGGTAAGTGGGTGTGAAAAAAGGGATGTTCTTTCAATGAAGTTGAAGAAATTAAGCCTTTGGGTTCAAACGGGAAAGGGCAAAGCTAAGGCCCAATTTAAGAAGCATGGAAAAGGAAGGGCAAAGCTATAATGTATAGCAATGCCAAGGCTAAGGGCAAGAAGCATGCCAACGCCGTTTATTGTAAAGGCAAGGGACATTGGAAACGCTATTGTCCCAAGTACTTGAAGGATAAGAAGGACGAATGTGTGACACCATCAGGTATAATCCTCTTTTCTCTCTATATGATATATATTAACTATGCTTGCACTTCTACTTGGGTATTTGATTCCGGATGTGGTTCTCACCTTTGTAATCATTTAAAGGGGCTGAAGGACGTGCGAGCACTAGCCAAGGGTGATGTAGACTTACGCATGGGGAATGGAGCAAGAGTAGCCGCCGTTTCCGTAGGAACTTATGTACTCACCTTAGCTAGTGGTCTTGAATTGTATTTAAATAATTTTTATTTTGTACCCTTGACCAAGAACATTATCTCCATATCCGTGCTTGACGCGGAGGGTTTCTCTTTTGTAATCAAGAACAATAGTTGTTCGTTTTCTTTTAATGATGTGTTTTATGGAAAAGCCGTCTCTATTGGAGGTATTTATGTTCTAGATAATGTTAATGAAGTTTATCATGTAGAGAGTAAGACGCTCCAATTAGGTGAAACTAATCAATCATACCTTTGGCATTGTCGTTTAGGTCATATAAACGAACGACGCATAAACGGACTTGTTTCAAGGAAAATTCTCAAACCATTTGTGTAAGTTTCTTAAACTCGATATTAGACATTTCTAATATCATATAACAATAAGTTTACTCATTAAACTAAAGGATCTTATGCATGCATAATTAAACAATACAAAATTAAGAAGAAACGTTTTCCTTACATTGATTTTCAACGATTTTTGGCACAAGATATGACTCATTTCTACTGTTGTTCTTGAGCTAGAAATCAAAGGATGAAATCCTAGTTTCAAATTAGAAATCTCCAATAATTTGCACCCAAGACAACTCCTAAATCACTACTAAAATACTACACTAGTATAATATAGTAGTCTCCCTTAATATAACTAATAATATAATTACTACACTTAGTAAATATTATTAGTAAGAAAATGAACTTCAAGCTTATGGTGAAGAACTTCTTAACTTTTGTTGTGTGAGAATTAGTTTTGTAGAGAGGTAAGTATGTTTTTTATGTGAGATCAAGTGAACCCTTATAAGGAGAAAAACTTCTCACTATGGGCATGCATGGACCGGCCACCCTACACATGGGAAGGTGGGTGCTTTTCCCATTTTGTCTTCACAAGGCAATAGGCTTAGGGCTAGGCTTAGGTATGCAATGATTTTGTCCATTTCTTAATTAGAGCAACCATAATCATCTAAATCCTACCCTAATACCCACCAAAACCGGTGCACCCATTAAAATGGGTGTCCATTTTATTTTTTGGAATTTGTCATTTGTCACATATGTGACATGTTGATATGGCTAAAGTCGCGCCACCTTAATCAAAGTAAAACCTAATTCACTACTAACTAATAGTCAGCGGTAAGCAAGGTATCGAATCCACAGGGAGGCGGTAGTATTCTAATCTGTTAAACTAGGTTTGTCTCTTAAGTAACAATAATAATTTAGCTACCCAAATCGTGGGATAATGATCTTCTGAAACAGTTTGATAACTGCTTTGGCATCACAAGTAGGAGTGGCAATGGCTTCCACCCATTTTGATCGTCAGGATGAATGGGGATTTGAAAGAATCCCGAGTAGCCGTCTAGATAACAAAAATACTTATGACACGCTAGACGCTCTAACATTTGGTCAATGTAGGGAAGAGGGAAGTGGTCTTTCCTAGTGGCTACATTCAGCCTCCTATAGTCAATACACATCCTGCACCCAGTCACTAGTCTAGTAGATATGAGCTCGTTTTTCTCATTAGTGACGACCGTAGTCCCTCCCTTCTTAGGGACTACCTGAACAGGACTAACCCACTTGGAATCAGAAATAGCATATATGATTCCCGCATCTAACAATTTCTGCACCTCTTTTCTAACTACCTCTTGCATAGTAGGGTTCAAACGACGCTGGCCCTACCTACAAGGTTTGCGGTCTTCTTCTAAGTGGATACGGTGCATACAAAAATCAGGACTAATACCTTGTAAATCGCCAATGCTATAGCCTATAGCCTTTTTGTGCCTTTTTAAAACCACCAATAAATCAGAAAGTTGGCTTTCAGATAGGCTAGCACAGACAATTACAGGATTCATCTCATGGGAATCAAGAAAAACATACTTAAGATGAGAGGGGAGGGGTTTAAGTTCAGGTTTCTTTACCACGGTAACCTTAGGGGGGTTACCTAAGCTATAAACCTTTTGTGCCTTGCAATCCTCTCCTGTCAGCAGTTTTTCCATTGCAACTACTTCTTCATTCCGTGAGCTTCCAGCTTCAGCAGTGCTGGAAATTAAGGCGATCTCCAGAGGATCCCTATTCAAACACAAAGAAAGACAGTCATCAATAGTTATATCAACAATATCGACTCTATGACATGTCTCTTCTAACATGGGGTGTTTCATGGCATTGTCTAAGTTAAAAGTGATTGTATCATCCCCCACTGTTAGTGTAAGTCTCCCATTCTTAACATCTATAACCGCCCCCGCAGTATGGAGGAATGGTCGTCCTAGGATGATAGGAATTTGGGTGTCCTCAGCCATATCTAAGACAACAAAGTCAACTGGTATGAAAAACTTCCTTACTCTAACCGGTACGTCTTCTAAAATCCCTAAAGGGTGTTTAATAGAACGGTCGGCCATTTGTAGGATCATGGTTGTAACAGTAAGTTGACCCATATTAAGCTTTTTGCATATAGAAAATGGCATTACACTAACACTAGCTTCTAAATCACAAAGGGCTTTATCAATTGCCAAGCAACCTATATTACAAGGAATAGAAAAACTCCCTGGATCCTTTAGCTTTGGTGGTGATCTGGATTGCAAAACAGCACTGCATTCCTCAGTAAATGCAACCGTCTCCACTTCATTAAAGGACCGCTTCCTTGTCAATATATCTTTCATGAACTTTGCATAAGCCGGCACTTGAGTAATCAACTCGGTAAAAGGTACACTCACTTGTAGATTCTTGACCACTTCCATAAACCTTCCAAACTGTTTATCAAGCTTGGATTTATGTTGGCGGTGCGGAAAAGGAAGTGCAATGGTAATGGCCTCGGCTTCTTCAGCTTTAGAAGATGAATTGGAGGTGTTTTGATCCTGATCAGGGGTTGCTCGATCGAGCAGAGGTCTTGCTCGATCGAGTTTTTCTGTACAGTAACTTTCAGGCACTTTTCCAGCAGATTTTTCGACTTTTTCAGAGGTTGCTCGATCGCGCATGGGGGTGTTGCTCGATCGAGCAACCCCCTTTTCAGCCTCTTTTTCGCCTTTTTTCGAACTTTGATCAGCAACTTCCAAGCTTTCATTGGTTTCATCCCCTATCATTTCAGGGCCTTTGTAATGAGTTCCACTCCTCAAGGTGATAGCATTGGCTTGTTCATGTGGAGGGTGTCCTTGAGGAGGAAGATTACCTGGTTGTTTATGTGGATTTTGAATTGCCAATTGGGCAATTTGAGTGTCCACCATCTTATTATGAGCTATTAACAGTGAGAACTGAGCATCTTGCTTTTGTTGTATCATAAGGTTCTGCTGCAACATGGCTTTCAATTCCGCCATATCATTACTTGGAGGTGGTGGAGGTAGAGGTTGTTGAAAGTTTTGGCCTCCTTGATTGGAACGATTGAAGTTACCTTGGAAATTGCGATTCTGAGGAATCACATAAGAGGAACTTTGTTGCTGATGTGGCGGTAGAGTAGGATTAAGAACATTCTGACTTCTGTAGGAGAGATTGGGATGCTCTTTTGTCCTTTCATTGTAAAAATTGGAGTAAGGTGTACCTTGCTTAAAAGATTGAAAGGCAAAGACTTGCTCAACCGTACTCATACATTCCACTGCAGTATGCCCCATAGTACCACATCTTTCACAGGTTGGCTCTTGTTGAACCATGGCATGAACCGTTTGCTTATTTTCCAAGGACTTTGAAGTTTGTAACTCCGCAATTTTGGCAGTTAATGCCTCCAACTGAGCTGCAACTGCATTATCCGTACCTCCTCTCCTCACATTACCTCTAGGATTCCCATACTCAGCAGTGTGAGTAGCCATCTCATCAATTAGCTTCCAAGCATTGGCATCAGTAGTGTTATTTTGGAATCTCCCATTGGCAGCAGAATCGAGCAATGTCCTCTGATCGTCATATAACCCATTATAAAATTGGTTGCATAAGAACCAAGTATCAAAACCATGATGTGAAACAGACTTGACAAGCTTTTTGAAGCGAACCCAGGCCTCATTAAAGTTATCTTGGGGACCTTGTTTGAAACTTGTGATTTGACTTCTAATGGCATTGGTTTTCTGTGGCGGAAAATATCTTTTGTAGAATGCAAGAGCCAAAGAATTCCAATCGGTGATGCCAAGTGCAGCCATATCCAACTCACTCAACCAATCTTCTGCCCCGTCTCGTAGTGAAAAGGGAAATAACACCAATTTGATCTGATCTTGTGTCACCCCACCCGTTAAAGGAATAGAGCAGCAATAGTTAGTGAATTTCTCCATATGCTTAGCAGGATCCTCAGTAGGGCTCCCTCCAAACATGTTTCGCTCCACCAAAGAGATATAGGATAGACGAATCTCAAATGTACTATTACCCGTAGTAGGGAGTTGAAACCCCTTGGGAATAGATGCAACATTAGGCTCCGAATGGCTGGCTAGAGTAGGCATGGTTGTAGTAGGTGCAGAAATAGGTGTATCCTCTTCTAAGGACGGTTTTTCTGCGACGAATTCGGCGTAAACTGTTTCAAGCGTACTCAAGTCTTCCGCTTCTTGAATTTCCTTCTGATAAGTGATATTTTCTATTGATTTATCCCCCGTTTTAGCTCGATTTCTATACGATTTATGCACTTTGTTAAGTGATTAACGAGCTAATACTGTTATTCTAGTTGTTTTGCGTGTTTTGACTCGTTTTATAGGAAATGAAGCGGTTTTGCTATATTTTCCTACTTTATGGAGCAAAGACACTAGGATACGAGTTTTAAAGGAATTGATGATAGCCAGTTCACAATTTCATTACAATTCCGCTACATCTTTCCTCGAATAGGACTCAATTTGGATTTTGGCTTTGGACTTTAAGAAGAAAACTCAACCCAAGTCAAGATAAGATCAACCCAAGCCCAATTCCGTAATGCAATGACCAAAGACTAAGGCATAGGATTCCGTGCCTAAGATAAAAAGACGGAAAATCCGACTTACACAAAAACCCGATCGGATTGCCTGTTACCCGATCGGGTATTTCTGCAAGAAGACGTTACTTGGCTCTTCTTCAATCCGAGCTTAAATGGGTGGTTTAATGCATTGACTAGGGTACGAATAAGCAAGACGATCAGCAGCCATGCAGCCTTATAAAAGCCAATGATCATCCAAGCAAAAAACACACAATCTTACAATAATCTAATAATCTATTATCATTTCTTTTAGCACACTTTCTTACAAGTTTTTATAGCTTTCTTAGTATTTCTCTAGTGTTTACTTAGCTTTTGTTATTGGGTATTTGTTCTTACTTTCATTCTTATATACTCATTTTCCTTATCGGTAATTCTCTAATCTTGATTTACTTATGCAATTTTAATCACCATGGACTATAATCTCACTAGTATTATTTTCATAATATTGTTGTTAGTAGGAAATCAACCTAAAATCAATTTAGTTAAAACCAAAGTAATATTTAGCATGTCACATTATAATCTACCTAATCATATAATCCTAAAATTTGTCATTAGAATCATTGTTGACATAATCACCATAATCACTCTAGTATTTGTATTTCATAGTTTAATTTCTTACATCTTTTTCTTATTAATCTACTTAATCACATAATCGCATAGATTAGATTAATTCTAATATTGTAAAATTATAATTGTGTAAATAAAATAAATAGAGTTGTAATATTTGAAATGATTTACAAGTCAAATGAATTATAAGAAGAGTAGTTACCAATTGAACCGTCTAAATTGTTTCTTCCTTTGGTCGTGTCAAATTCTATAACTTTGTTTAGTGGCCATAAGCAATTGTTTGTATTAGTCATTCCTATCTTTATGACGAGAGTTGGAATAGGAATTAGGACTATCAATAGGGGTTTAGTGACTTAACCATGCTGAAAAGACGTTAGGACCCATTAAAAGGTTGGTACGAATCCGGAAGGAATATACCGCTACAAGGCCTAGACAATCATAAGTAATTCTAATATTGGTATCTATGAGACTTTTAATGAGTTTTACATGTATTTCTCTTTCACTATATCAACTTGATTAGTTAGTTTAATTTATCGTTTTAGATAGTTTATTTTATTGTCTTTTTATTTCTGTTATTAGATAGTTTACTTTATCGTTATCTAGTTAGTTTATCGCCTTTTTATTTCCGTTCCTAGATAGTTTTTATTATTGTTATTCTCTAGTTAATTAGTTTAGTTAGTTAGACTTTCAATATTGTCATTTAAATACCGTCTTTAGTTAGAAATTAGTTGTCAATATTCGGATCAGAGGACTTCCCCGATCGGGTACGTGACAACCCGATCGGGTATGTCTTCTGTTCTGGGTTTTTGGTTTTGCAATTTACATATTTGTTCTTACATATCGTCATTTATATTCTTGTCGTTTTATTTTATGTTAATAGTTCATACAAACAACTCAAGTGACTCGATTTTAAATGAAAACCAATCCATAACAATTCATAAGTAACACGAAGTCCCTGAGGATCGACACCCTACTTCCCTAATTACATTCCTTATGTTGTTAGCCTAGTCCGGGTAAATTATTTTTGTTTCGGGACCGCGACAGAACCGATCACCTTCCAAAAGTTTCGTCTAGACCGGAGAGAATTCTCTGGTTCGGAATCGTAGGGCACGAGAACGGACCTAGAACACCTGGGCATAAACAAAAACTAGAGAAAATGATGAGAACGGTCTCAAGGAACTTAGGTTCCCTGAGACGAAAAAGACAAACTAAGTAGAAACAAACAGAAAACTATTGCCTCCCCGGCAACGGCGCCAAATTTGATAAGGCTAAAGTCGCGTCACCTTAATCAAAGTAAAACCTAATTCACTACTAACTAATAGTCAGCGGTAAGCAAGGTATCGAATCCACAGGGAGGCGGTAGTATTCTAATCTGTTAAACTAGGTTTGTCTCTTAAGTAACAATTTCTGGGTTTTGATTGTGGTTTCTAAACTAATAGCAATTAATAACAACAACTAAAAGTAAACAATAACAACTAATAATAATAACAACTAATAATAAGCAATAACAAACTAATAAGGTTGAAAACAATGAGATTAAAAGTCTAGGGTCTCAGGTTCACTAGGATTATTGTTCAGGGATAGGGATAAAATCAACTATCATGCAATAAAGCTATCTAAGGTCACAAGATCGGTCGATTCAATTATGCCCTTTAGATCTACGATTAACATGTGATCGCTATCATTAAAAGAGTTCTATTCAATTATCGTAGCCTATCTTAGTCTTAACCCGGTCGGTGTCAATCCTAATTTGCGAGACTAGTTAATTAATCCTGGCCAGTAATCAAACAACTAGAATTAAAACGATAATCAAACGATAACCATGCAATTGCAATTCAATTAATTAATCTACCCCGTCTAACAATCCTAGATCCCCTTTCAACCCTAGAAAGGAATTTAGCTACTCATAACGATATAAACAACAACAATAATAATTAAAGTAAACATGATTAACAACAATGAAAGGATGAACAAAGAATAATTAAAGAACTAGAAGACAATTAAATTGAATAACAAAGAAAGATTGAGAATACCGATTACAAGTTGAACTAAAGACAATCGTCTTTGATGAATAAAATCCGGAGGCAAGCAAACTAAATTAGGTTTTCTAATTTAAAGCAATAAAGCATTCAAAAGCATAAGAAAGTATGTCTAATTAAGAAAGACGAGCTTTCTTTTTATAATACAAAAGATCTAACTAATTAGGTTAAACTTTAAGGAAAACAAGAGAAATCCGCCGAAATAAGGCTTGCTCGATCGAGCAAGGGCCTTCTGCTCGATCGAGCAGCCATGATATCGACTCGATCGAGCAACATGACTCTGCTCGATCGAGCAACTCTCATTTAAGCTTGTTTCTTCGACTTTTTCTTCATTTCTTCTCTTTTCTTCCTCGAATTCCGTGCCTAGCTTCTACGATCCAACTCCGCCATGCTCCATATAAACTCAAAAAGCTCCAAATGCATCCAATATGCATTAAAACATAACAAAAGCGGCAGAATCGATATTCTAGCTAAAATAGCATAGAATAAGCAAGGAAAGACGGTAAATCGAGTTATTTGTGACTAGGGGAAGTATAAAATATGTATATAAATAGTGATCATCACATGTGACATGTGACATGTAATTTAGCTTATAAATGTACATTTAACTAATTTAAATGCAATTTCATAATAGGTAAACTAGACTTAACATCTTAAGTCACATTTTATAATTACATGTAAATAAAATGGGTCATCTTATATTTGGTTAATATAATCTACAACAATTTGTAATTATAATCAACCAATTTTGCTTATCTCAAATGTTTCATAAACATAATGCATTCTTAGTAATATAATAATTAAATTACTAAAATGAATCTTATTTAATTATATTACAATAAGATATATATTTCTCACTTTAAACTTGTTCAAATTAAGGGATTAATTAATCTGTATTGCTATACAATTAATTAACTTACTTGATTACGGGATTGTCCTTTAGGTGTGACCTCAAGGGATCAACTGATCACCACCGTCATACGACAGTAATGTCAAACTCAATTGAGCCAATCGTTACCGATTTATGTTGACCTGTTGACTATAATATTCATCATCCCTTTGTATTATTATTATTGAGATTTAATTATATGATCACACTATTGTTGATGACACTTATTCCAACAATATCCCACTTGTCCGAGACAAGTGTGCGTCACCAATTCTCTTGTCCTATTACAATCTCCCACTCAATGTAAGGTGTCTTGCAGGTCGTACTTGCATTTGATCATATCATGAGTGGTTTCCTCGATCTCGAGAGTAACTGTCTGACCAGAATTATCTACCATAGATACTTTCCGAGCGTGGCCACGCATTTTTAGCTTACTACTCCTCGAGTGGCCTTGAGATTTTAAAACAACCTTGACAAGGGGTGGAAAAATCATATCGCACTATTCCCTTCGAATAGCCACGGCTCATCATGACCCAAAAGATGCCCATTTGACCCCAGTTACGAAGGTCGTAGAGCATAAATCAAAGTCACTCTCAAACTGTGCCACCTTAGGCGAACAGTCTTTAGTCAAAGAATTGACTCAAAAAGAGTACTATAGTAGCGCTTGCCACGACTAGGCTACAAGAATTGCCAAAACTCTATAAGCGGTCATTGCCCAACAGATTGTCCCTTACAGTCTGTCTATGTGATCGACTGGTCATCCCTTATGATCTTATGGCACTTGAATTCGCCATCAATCGCATCACACTCTAGTCACTTGGAGACGTCACCTCATATAAGCAACTAGGGGCCAACACTATGTTAATACGGTCCACTTTAATGGGGTTCAAAATTGTCTCTACAACCCATTTGGATATAACAAAGCACAAAACGAGTTTTAGAAACTCAAACGATAAATGTGATTATCATATATGAACAATCAACACAATGTTATTGCTTCATATCATATAATCTAAAGTTTATTTCGTCCATGATAATTCATGACAATCTTATTAAATGCAATAAAGGCTTGGGTAGTGAATATACCATATATTCATTTATTACAACCTTGTGAATTGCTTTTTCCTTCCATCCAACGTTATTCCTAATAACATGAACTCATCTACGTACATGTCTAGATCTCTATCTAGTGTTGGGCTCTTTAACTTGAAAGATGTTTCCACTCGTTATCATGATAATTGATAGGTATTTAGGTGAAAGGATCTACCATTAGCTCCTTGGAAGCCACCTTATCCTCATCATAATGTACTAGGTCTCTATTTGTAGAATTTATAATGATTGACTCTTCAATCATCCTTTTAGTTATTCGCTTCTTGTATAACAAAGGTACGCCTAGGATTCGGATAAATCCTTATAATTTCGGAAATTTGGGTTTGTGTAACCTTTACCACATATCCAAATTCTCTCTACCAAACACAAGAATGTATCCCTAGTTCTCCTTGAGAACTCTATGGATGTTCTTGTAGGCTATCCAATGACACTCATGTGGATTGATTTGTTATAGGCTTCTCATGCTCCTAGCATACAATTTATTTAAGTACGTGTATGTAATGGCATACATGATTGGTCTAATGGCGGAAACATTGGTACTCATGTGATCAACAACTCTTAGGTTCATAGGATGACTATGACCCTTTCATAGTGATCCCACTTTTATCAACATAAATAACCTATTTAACTTGTTGAAATAGATAAAGGATCTTATCGATATAAGACACATTACTAAATCCCAAGCTAAAATCTTCTATTCCACAATAGATTTTGATTTTAGTATACATGTTTCCCTCTTTCATCCAGCATTAAGATTCAACCACTTCTTTCAAAAAGGTAATATGAATACGTCACTCACAATGTGTGATACGTCATTTACGTGGAAAACTATTTTTCCCATTGAACTTCATGTCTTTACATGATAACTTTAACTCCCTTTGAACTTCATGTACGTCTTTACATGACTTTAATTCCCACTGAACTTCATATCTATACATGACTTTTCGACAATTCGAATGAAACTCTTCTTATATCTTATAATAGAAAAAATCATAACCTCTTGGTAAATACCTTAGGCTTGTGTCATGTACACATCTTATTCCAAATCCCTATTTGGACATGTAGTTTTGTTGTGTATCTTGTATACACCTACTATGAAGTATTTCACTGACGATTTGGGTCTAAGCATAGTTACGCATTAACTTAGCTTTTGAAGACATTTTCATGTCTATCCATGCAACTATAATTGAACAATTCCAAATACATCATTGCTTTACATAGATTCCATTTAGTTTCATAAGTCTCTTATGTTAGAAAATCGAATTTTAAAATTTCTAGGTGCTTCCACTTCATAGATCATAATCTTATTATATCAAGAACATTTTCTTTTGGTCTCATCACTAGTCTAAGGATTCACCTAAGAACGCTTTCTTTTGGTCTCCTCACTAGTGTTGAGTCTAACTTAAGAACATTTTCTTTTGGTTTCCTCATTAGTTCCTAACTAGTTTTACGTTCTGGCTTATTTTCTCCCACTCTATCTTTAGAAAAATACAACTATTTTCTTTAAAGATAGCCTTATGAGCCACAAACAATTTTGCACTCATACTCGTAAGGGAGGTAGAAGTAACACAACATGACCTTAAGTGATCTACTAAAGATTTTATTGTAAAGACATCGAATCTTAGCTTTGAGATAGACTAGTTCTATAAGCTAAAGAGGTTGACTCATATTCATGTCATTTACAATCTTTATAAGTGGTGTGGCCAATTGGTTCGGTAGATTCCCTACTTTGAGTTCAATAAATCAATTTGACTTAACAATTTATCTTTGAAAGCGAGAATCGAATTCTTAGCCTTTTATTATAATTATCCAATCATCATAATACCAATATGATCAATTTGAGTCGATAGAATTTATGTTATTAGTGCAAGTAGTGTATAATGATAAGTTTTAGAACTAAATAGTTTCAACAAACCGAGTGACTTGGGTTGAAAACCAAGTCACCAAATATTCAATTACGACAAATTGTTCTGGAAAATAAAGCTTCCATGTCCAACAAGGAAATAAAAAGTTCTAAACAACCATAATACAATCAAAAGGGGAGACAATCTCGAGGCCAAGCTTCATTAGGTCTTCAACCATGGGTGGCTACCTTAGCTTCCCTTGAAAAGCCTTCTTAGGCTTGCTTTTCTTTGCCTTTTTCTTTGCTTGCAAGCCCTAATTACAATAAGAAGGCTAAGAATCACAACTTGTATCTTATACCAAAGTTTAGATCATAACATAATCGATAGGGATAATTATTTACCTACTCGAAGAACCTTTCCAGCTTTGATATCTCGTAGATATTTAGGGCAATTCCTTATCCAATGCTTTACGCCATTACAATAATGGCATTTGTCCTCACTGGAGGCACCCTTCTTGGGCATGGGTGAACTATTTTCATTAGCTTTACTTTTGCCCTTGAAGGTGGAGGGCTTCTTTCCTTTACTACCACCCTTTTTGAACTTCCCCTTGCTGTTATTATTTATATAGAGCACATCCTTGGAGGTGCTAACATTTAGCTCCATGTCTCTCTCGACTTGCACAAGCATCTTGTGCAATTCATGAAGAGAGGATTTCATATTTTGCATATTGTACTTTAACCTGAACTGCACATGTGACACCCTCAAATTTGCGGAAAGAAAAAAAATTATTTAAATACATAAAAGAAATAAGATAGTACAAAACGAAGGTGTCATAAAATAAAAAGGTCATTACAAAACGGAAATAATATTCTACAAACGAAATGTACAAGACGGGAGACATATCTCCCGTATAAATACGGAAATAAAAGTGTATCTAATAATATACAAACTATGAACCGAATATAGGTCCAAGGTAAAATACTTCTCTCGCTAGCTCGTCATGTACCCCAAAATATGCATCACCACCTGTTCGACCGCATTAAATATAAACACGGAAGCCACAGTCAGTGGGGAGTAACTCCGAATTCTCCCAGCCACGAAATGTCGAGTTTAATAAAACATGAATAACATAAAAGAGATGTATATGGAAAATACAAAGCCTTAACATATACGATATGCTTTTCATGTAATGAAACAAATAACTAACATAAAACCTATCATATGAAGGCTAAGCTACTCATGCAAACTATCATGTGAATCGGTTAACAAACTGCACCACGAGGTAGGGAAGCTGGTATTCTAGCTCAGAGGTTACATTTAAAACATGGCCCTGATACACTCAACCCTAATCATACAAGATATCATGTGAATCAGTTAACAACCGGTAATCCAAACTCTATCAACCTTAGCCGGTTTGCATCTCACCTTCTAAGATTCATAGAATCATCAAACATGAAAGACCAATACGTCTAGAAACAGGCATAAGTTCTTAGCACGGTCAATAGTCGACTTCTATAACTCGAGTCTATACCACAAGGTAGGAAAACATCCTAGTCCTAGAATCATCAGACCTAGCGACAACAGCTAACCCATTCCCTGTCTCATGACCAAAAGTACATGAGAATCTCTACTAGGCGACCCCCTAAGCAGAGTTGGCTAGTACTTAAACTGACTCCATTCCCAAAAGTGGAAGCAATGGCAGCCATACCCCGACTTGGATATAAACACACCAAGCCGGGACACAAAAGCTATCAAGCAGTGAACATATACTCGTTAAAGATAGTAAGGCCTATCGATGTCATGGTCCAAGGTGCTCATTTAGAATTAGAATGGTCAAGACGCCATATAATCATAATTCTCTATGAGTACTTAGTCAACACGACATATATCATACAATTAAACAGTCACGGGAAAAACTTCCTATCATGTGACTAATTGCATATAAAAATCATATTCAAATATCATATCGCCTCATATCTACTAAGGCTAATTCATTAATTAAATACAACCTTACTTGAAGACCAATCCCCGACCCGAGTCCCGCGACGGGTCATCAGTCAAAACGGGGCTGACTAGATCTTAGTTTGACCAAACCCGTTTGGTCAAACCGGCTAGAAACAGAGTCTTAGCCATTTAGGCTTGAACATAAGAACATCATATTCATTTCATGCTATTTTATTCTAACTTCTAACATGTGAATTATTAATTCTTACGAAACCCGCTTAACTTAAGGGATATCAAATTAAACTACAATCTCATATTATAATTTCTAACATGTGAGAAATAATAATATTATGAAAAACCGTTTAATTAAATAATTTACTTATTAAAATTTCCCACTTGCTAAATATTACAAAACACGATATAATAATAACAATAAACTCAAAGACCGTCACAAGTCCAAAGGGACTCACGGGTCATGGGTTGGACCGGGATTGAACCGGGCCTGGACAGGGCCCACGGGCCTGGTTTGGGCCGGTTTTGGTCAACTATTTCTAAAACCGTTTCTTAATATTTCCCGCATGCTTAACATATTTAAAACCCGTCAAAACAACACAAAACAATCAAGTATCGACTCAAGCCCAAAGGCCAATACACGGACCAACCCAGACCGGGTCTGAACCGGCCTGGACCGGCCTGGTTTGGGTCGGTTTTCCAGCCACCAAAACAGCCACTACTCACGGCCACCACCAACAACCACTCTAAATTATTTCTAACATGTTTTAATTAACAACATCCATTTTAACAACCAATTCAACCATCATTCATACTAAAAATCATGATTATGAACAAATCATCCAACATGTCAAGAACACTAAATATGTTAAAACTCATACCACCTAATAATAATAACAACTTATCATGTTACTACTTAAAAACCGTAAATAACAATAACATAATAAAAACAATAAAAACATATGTGACATTAATTCGTCGAGTAACTCGGAATCGTTACCTTAGCTAGCACAAAATCAAGTAGCACCAAAATAAGAACTAAAAACCTGTTTACTAATCTTCTTCTAAAATATACGAGTCACCGAACTCGTCTTCATAATCTTCTCCTATAAGAAATGACAAAAATAACACTATTAGAATTAAAACTTGATTTCAACAATTAAAGTGTTGAAAACGATTTTGTCGGAATTGAAAATAAAACGTACATGGAGACGAAGAGCGGAGAGGAGACTCTAGAAATATAAGTTAGGACGGATTTGACCAAGTAACGAAGGTTTTGTGACGATTTTGCTCAAGAACGATCACGAAACATCAAGAACCGACAGCAAGGCTTATGATTCTAGTTAAAAAGTGTCTTACCATTCTATATTAAGTTGACTTTCATACACAGGTAAAATGAAAGATCAGAAGTGAGTACGACTGGGGTTGGCCGTTAATAACTAGGAATATACTGGCAGTAGGGTTTTGAACTTGTGTTACGGGATTGATTGACTCGGTTTTATAAATATTTATGGTAATTATTTAGATATTATTAGATATTATATTTGTTTAATCAAATATCTAGATATTATTTAGATATTATGTTATCTTAATCAAAAGAAAGAAAATATCTAATCCTAAGAGGGGGAAAAGAGGCGTGTGAAAGAGGGACAAATCGAGTCCATTTTTAAGCGATTTGCGTAATTTAAACTGACAGATTGATAAAGTTACAAATATCTTAGATATCTTTATTAGTTTAATCAAAAGATCTAATATGAGTGGAAAGGGTTGACTTGGGCGTGTGACTCATGCAAGAGTCGGGTTTCGGGTTTGTTTCGGGACTTAAGTTGACTAGAGAATAGTTAAATGACGTTCGGGGTTAAATCGTAAAACCTATTCTTTAATTCCAAATAAATTCAAAATAATTATATTAAATTATCATAAATTCAAATAAATCTTAATAAATTAAAATAAATTAAATTTATTAATTTTCAAATATAATTTCGGTCTTTCAAATTACGGGTTGTTACAGTCTGAAACAGGACGTTCTCATGATTGCCAACAAGGGCAAAGGTATGGGCAAGGCTAAGGCTAACCTAGCTGTAGGGAAGCCGAAATTCAAAAAGCCAGGGCAAGGCAAGAGTGGGCCTGGTGAGACTAGCGGTAGCTCACAAGGCAAGACAAAGAGCGATGAAGGTAACGTGGAGTGCCACCATTGCCACAAGATTGGGCATTGGAAGAGGAACTGCCTCGTGTACCGAGAGGACATTAAAGCAGGCCGCGTCTCTCCTGTTGGTATGTCTTCTTCTTTTATTCATATGATTGAGATCAACCATGCAAGTTTCGGAACTTGGCTACTAGATACTGGTTGTGGTTCTCATCTGTGCAATCATTTGCAGGGTCTAAGAAACATCACAACTCTCGCAAGGGGTGATGTGGACCTGCGAGTGGGGAATGAAGCAAGAGTAGCTGCCGTTTCAGTGGGAACATATGTAATCCAACTCCCGAGTGGATTTGAGTTATTTCTGAATAACTGTTACTATGTACCCAGTTTATCTAAGAACATTATTTCAGTCTCCGTACTTGATAAGGACGGATTTTCGTTTGTAATA
>JAIUZE010070315.1:0-18294 GCA_022085475.1 Heliosperma pusillum
ATAAAATAAAAAAGGTCATTACAAAACGGAATAATATTCTACAAAAGAAAATATACAAGACGGGAGACATATCTCCCGTATAAATACGGAAATAAAAGTGTGTACAATAATATACAAACTATGAACCGAATATAGGTCCAAGGTAAATACTTCGCTCGCTAGCTCGTCAATGTACCCCAAATATGCATTCACCACCTGTTCGACCGCATTAAATATAAACACGGAAGCCACAGTCAGTGGGGAGTAACTCCGAGTTCTCCCAGCCACTAAATGTCGAGTTTAATTAAACATGAATAACATAAAAGCAATGTATATTGAAAATACAAAACCTTAACATATATGATATGCTTTTCATGTTATGAAACAATTAACTAACATATAACCTATCATATGAAATCTATCATGTGAATCCGATAATAAAATATAACACGAGGTAGGGAAGCTGGTATGCTGGCTCAGCGGTTACCATGTAACATGGCCCTGATACACTCAAACCCTAATCAACACGTAATCATGTGAATCAGTTAACAATCGGTAATCCAAACTCAATCAATCTTAGCCGGCTTGCATCTCACCTTCTAAAACTCATAGAATCATACATACATGAAAGACAAATACTTCTACAAACAGGCATAAGTTCTTAGTACAGTCAATAGTCGCCTTCTGTAACTCGAGGCTATACCACAAGGTCGGAAAACATCCTAGTCCTAGACTGATCAGACCTAGCGACAACAGCTATTCCATTCCCCGTCCCATGACATAACCGTCTATGAGAAACTCTACTAGGCGACCCCCTAAGCAGAGATGGCTAGTACTTAAGCTGGCTCCAGTCCCAAAACGGATCAGGCAGCCATGCCCCGACTTGGATATAAACCCACCAAGCCGAGACACAAAAGCTATCAAGCAGTGAACTCCATATGCGCGTTAAAGATAGTACGGCCTATCAATGTCATGGTCCAAGCTACTCATTTAGAATTAGAATGGTCAAGACGCCATATACTCATAATTCTCTATGGGTACTTAGTCAACACGACACCAACCATATAATCAAACAGTCACGGGAAAAACATCCTATCCTGTGACTAATTGCATATAAATCATAATCAAATATCATATCGCCTCATATCTACTAAGGCTAATTCAATAATTAAATAAAACCTTACTTGAAGACAAATCCCCGACCTGAGTCCCGCGACGGGTCATCAGTCAAAACGGGGCTGACTAGATCTTAGTTTGACCAAACCTGTTTGGTCAAACCGGCTAGAAACAGAGTCTTTATCACATAGACTTGAACACAAAATCATCATATTCATTACATGTTATTTTATTAAAACTTCTAACATGTGAATTATTAAATCTTACCAAAACCCGTTTGACTTAAAGGATATCAAATTACACTAGGATCTCGTCTTATAATTTCTAACATGTGAGAAATAATAATTTTATGAAAAATACTTTTAATTAAATAATTTACTTATTAAAATTTCCCACTTGCTAAATATTACAAAACACGACAAATTAACATTAAACTCAAAAACCGTCACAAGTCCAAAGTGGGACCCACGGGCTGATTTTGGGCCGTGACATTTCATGGGCCTGGACTGGGCCCACGGGCCTTGTTGGGCCTGATTTGGGTCGTCAATTTTAACACCGTTTCTTAATATTTTCCCGCAAGCTTAACATAATTAAAACCCGTCAAAACAACAACATAACAATCAAGTATCGACAAAACTCAAAGACCAAAACCCGGACCCACCATGGACCAACCCAGACCGGTCTGGACCGGGCCTGAACCGGCCTGAACCGGCCTGGTTTGGGTCCGGTTTGGGCTGATTTTCCAGCCCCATACACGGCTTCAACAACATCCAACAACAAATTATTTCCAACATGTTTTTAATTAACAACATCCATTTTTAACAACCAATTTAACCATCAAACATACAAAAATCATGATTATGACAAATCATAAAAATATGTCAAGAACACTAAACTTGTTATAAATTCATACAACATGATAAAAACAACTACTTATCATGTTACTACCAAAAACCCATAAATCATAATAACATGAACCAAAAACAAAAGATGAACCAAAAACAAAAGAAACAAAAGCTATGTAACATTAAATCGTCGAGTAACTCGGAATTGTTACCTTAGCTAGCAAGATCAATTAGCATCAAAATAAGAAGTATAAAATAAGAAACCCGTCTTCTAATCTTCCCCTAATATATACGAGTCACCAAACTCGTCTTCAAAATATTCCCCTATAAGAAATGACAAGAAAAACATTATTAGAATTAAAACTTGATTTTCAATAATTAAAGTGTTGAAAACGATTTTGACGGAATTGAAAATAAACCGTACTTGAAGATGGAGAGCGAAGAGGAGATTCTAGAAATATAAGTTAGGACGGATGTAATTAAGAAATGAAGGTTTTATGATGATTTTGCTCAAGAACGACGAAGAACGGATGAAGAACGCTCAAGAACGAATGAAGAACGTTGAAGAACGATTAATTTGATCTTAATTTGATTTATTGTAAAATGAAAAGTTGTTAGTGAGTAAAGAGGGTTGGGTGAGCCGTGTGTTTATAGACAAAATAATGAGTCGGGTTTTGAAATTGTTGTTACGGAATTGACTCGCGTTTAATAATTATATTACGGTAATCGATTAAATATAATTCGATATTAAGTTAATTAAACTAAATATCTAGATATTATGATTATTGTAATCAAAAGTAATGAAAATATCAAGGCCTAAGAGAGGGTAGGAGAGCCGTGTGGGTTAGTGATAGTCGGGTCTGTTTTGTAATCGATTTGCGTAATTTCCGTTGACGGATCGATAAAGTAACAAATATCTAAGATATTTGTATTAGTTTAATCAAAACAATTAAAATATCTCAAGTGAGTGGAAAACGATGACATGGGCGTGTGACTCATGCCAAAGTCGAGTTTCGGGTTTTGTTTCGGGATTTACGATGAGTCGGGAATAGTTAAATGATTCCCGGGTTTAAACCGTAAAACCTTATTATAAATTCCGAATAAATTCAAAATAATTTTATTAAATTATCATAAATTCTAATAAATCTAAATAAAAATAAATTAAAAATATTATTTTTTTAAATAAAATTTCGGTCTTCAAAATTACAAGGCGAGTCGGGAAAGTCAACGAAAGTCAAAGTCGACTTAAAAGTCAAGAAAAGTCAAAGATGACTTAAAAGTCAAGAAAAGTTTATGACGACTTAAAAGTCAAGAAAAGTCAATGACGACTTTAAAAAGTCAAGAAAAGTCAAAGACGACTTAAAAGTCAAGAAAAGTCAAAGATGACTAAAAACGGGATTTTCATGAAATCTCTCAGAAATTCCAAATACGAACTCGGAATTTCAAAATACGACTCGAAACAATAAATTCTATTTTAAAAACTTAAGTCTGCTGAAAAGTGTTAGTAAATATTTTTACTAGAAAAATTGGGTACTTTTCGGGTTGTTACAATCACCCCTCCTTTTAAAAAGTTTCGTCCTCGAAACTTAAAAGAAGGAAAGTAACATATATGTAGGTCTATTTCAAAACTGTTAAAAATATACTTGTAATAAAAATATAGGGTCTTATCAATGGAACGGAAGATTCTCGTCTATAGTTAAGAACATCAACGTCCCAAATCAAAGACTTTAAAAGATACATTTTCGCATCAATAAATGAGAAAACTAGTTATCGAACGTCTCCAATAACGAGTCTCAACACTCCTTGACGGTAAAACTACTTGAAATCATTAAAATATTTTCAAAAAGCTTTTAATTCAAAAATTTCATAGTAAGGATAATAACTCTATTATCTATTCCTAAAATTTCTAACTAAAGCTTATAGTAATCTATCTATAAGAAGTGATATTTGATAGAAGGAACGGAATATTCGAAAAATAAATCGAATAGAAATAGGAAAGGAAGAAGAAGATTTACCTCAAGCAAAGAGCTCGGGATATTTAGCTAACATCTTAGCTTCGGGTTCCCAAGTTTCTGATTCGACGTTTCCACAACGCCAAAGGAATACGAACTAAGGGTACCACCTTGTTTCGGAGTTGTTTGTTAGCCCTTTCAAGTATACGAATCGGCCTTTCTTCCAAAGCCAAATTAGGTTCCAAGTCCAACACTTCATCTTGAATAATATGACTCGGATCACTGATATACTTCTTCAATTGCGAAACATGGAACACATCATGAACTTTACTCAAGTTCGGAGGTAATTCCAAACGATAAGCAACGGGACCAACTCTTTTAAGCACACGAAACGGTCCAATATATTTAGGACTCAACTTTCCTTTCACTCCAAACCGTTTCACTCCTTTCATTGGGGACACCTTAAGGAATACACGGTCACCAACATCAAATTCAAGCGGTCGACGACGGACATCGGCATAGGATTTTTGTCTATCTTGAGCGGCTTTCATTCGCTCTCGAATGACTTGAACTTGATCAATCGTTTCAGTCACTATGTCGGGACTCAACATATGATCATCTTGGACTTGATCCCAACAAACAGGACTACGGCACTTCCTACCGTATAAAGCCTCATATGGTGACATTTTGATAGAAGCATGATAACTGTTGTTATAAGAAAATTCCACCAAAGGCAAACACTTCTCCCAAGAAGTGTGAAAGTCTAAAGCACAAGCCCGGAGAAGATCTTCCAAAGTTTGGCTAGTATTGTTGGCTTATAAATATTGTTTGATAGCAGTCCCGACGACAAACTGCCCATCAAAATGGCGCCGTTGCCGGGGAGGCAATAGTTTCAAATTGATTTTTAGGGTCTTTGGGTTCAGTTTTACCTCTACACCGATCGGTCAGACCTACTCCACCGATCGGTGCCCTTGCTTTCTGACTGTTTTCTCTAAGTTTTTATGCACAGGAGACGTTCTGGGATCCTGCTTACATTCGATCCTGAACCAGAAAGGACCCTGCGCAAGAATCAAAGACTTGCAGAGACTATTAGTGAGCAATTGTCATCATCTTCATCATCACCCGCATCCACACCACCTACATCACCACCAAGAAGGACCATGCCTAAGCTTTCGGATGAAGGGCTGCCTACGGCTGCTCAAGTTCCAACTGGGACTCTCAAGCCGAACCTCACAGCTACCAAGTTCAAAATAGATCCATCATTTTACAACTTGGTTCGAAAAGAGCAATTCGGAGGAGGGATGAATGAAGACCCGGCTAGTCACATCAACAAATTTTGCGACTTGTGCGCAATGATTATCGATGAGGGTGTGACCCAAGACCAAATAAAACGAATGATGTTCCCGCATTCTTTGAAGGACAAGGCTTCATCTTGGCTGCAAACTCTTAGTGTGACAGAGAGCAACGCGTGGGATACACTTGTGCTAGCTTTCTACAGGAAATTCTTCCCTCCGGAGCGTACCGCTAACCTTAGGATGCAAATCACTGGGTTCAGACAAAAGGTGAATGAGTCTCTATATGACGCATGGGAAAGATTCAAGGGCCTAGAAAGGCAATGCCTTCATCATAGGTTTACTAAGGGGTACATCGCCATGACTTTCTACAACTCCCTCAATACAGACTCAAGGAGGATATTAGACTCCGCAACAAATGGGAGGTTTGACTCGGTGGAGGTTGATGAAGCTAGGAATGTGATTGAGCAAATGGCTAATCATAGCATATCGTATGTACAATCATCCTACACAAGTGTTGCAGCAGTGAGTGGTAAGACATTTTTCCAGGATAGCGTGACATCACAAATTGCAGATTTGACAGCACAGCTAGCAAGTCTGAAGATGGACAACACTCCACCGTTCGGCACACCCCTCCCACCGATCGGTGGAGTGCAGCCCTCGCCATTGCCTATGGTCTGTAATGCATGTGGGTTATATGGGCACACGATCTACATATGTCAGGGCACTCAAGAGCAGGTTGCTGCATTCCATAACTATCAGCAAAGGTCTCCTTATGGTCAGAGCTTTAAACAACCCTACAAGCAACCATATCAAGCTCAGTTTCATCAAGGCCCTCCACCGGGCAATACAAGCACCTCTAGTTCAGCCTATCAACATCCAAACAAGGCTGCATCCACATCGTCACCACAACCTTACAAGTCACCCACTTTTACCGACATGAATGATCTACGAAGCATGTTGCAAGGGGTTCTGAAAAGCCAAGAGCACCTTATTGCTCAAGTGGCTCAAGTGGCTAAAAGTGACCAAGAAAAGTCTAGCGCCATCAAGAATTTGGAGATTCAAATAGCCCAGCTGGCCGCCTCGCAAGCTCAAAGGCAACAAGGCCAATTGCCTCCACAACCCAACCACCCAACTCACACTCTTAATGCTATTCATCTTCGGAGTGGAGTTAGCTATGACAGTCTTTCCATGCCAAGGGTTGAAAAGAAGAAAGTCAGAGACAAGGGTGAACCAGAATATGAAACAGAAACAAGCAGGGGCAAAAGTGGAGCATTACACCGATCGGTGGACCACACCACCGATCGTTATGGGGGTCTAACAGGTGCTGGAGAGAGCTCTGGGGAAGGTCTGGAGAAGGACTTGATAGCTGGAAATGCTGGAACTGAGGTTAAGCTGCCATTCCCGAGGCGTCTCAAGCAGAAGTCCCCTTTCGAGGAACAATTTGGAAAATTTAAAGAGGTACTTGCTAAACTTAATATTACTATTCCATTTCTTGATCTAGTTTTACAAGTACCTTCTTACACCAAGTTCCTCAAAGACCTCTTGAACCGGAAGAAAGCATTGCCCCAGGTAGAGACAATTGCTCTCACAGAAAGGTGTAATGCAACTCAATTGAGCAATTCTCCACCTAAACTAGGTGACCCTGGTAGTTTCAGCATCCCATGTACCATAGGAGCCCTTAATATAGATAATGCTTTATGTGACCTCGGCGCTAGTGTGAGTGTCCTACCCCTATCTCTAGCTAAGAAAGTCGGATTAACTCAGTTTAAAAGCTCGAATATGACTATTCAAATGGCGGATAGGACCATTTCGCGACCACAAGGGGTACTAGAGGATGTCCCAGTACAGATTGGAGGGTTCTTTATACCAGTAGACTTTGTGGTATTAGACATTCCCGAGGATGCTAACATCCCCATCATTTTAGGGAGACCCTTCTTACATACGACTGGCGCAATAATCGATGTTGGTAAACGAACTTTAACCTTTAAGGTAGGGGGTGAACTCCTTGTGTTTAAACCTTCAGCTACACCCCGTTCCCCCTTGGTTGTTCAGTCTGATTCGTTGATTAAGGAACATGACCAGCCAGTTCAGACCCCCACAGACCTGACACAGACCACCACAGGCCAGAACAAGGGCCAAAATGGCCAGAGCACACTCACACCGATCGGTGAGGTACCCCCCACCGATCGTCATACCACCCACACCGATCGTCATCAAGGGTCCCACCGATCGGTGGTAGGCCTGAAAACCCCTGTGAGCTGTGTTGTGGAGTCTAGCTGTGTTATTACTGATTTTATGGCTCCGTCTCACTATTCTGGAGACCCTGTGGAGTCTGTTTGCTCTGTCCCATCTTTCGCAGGTCGCAATTTGAGTAGCTATTCGAAAGGATTCGAGGGCAAGAGTTTGAAAGAAGAGCCGATGTGTGAGATGCCGCGAAATTTCTGGAGAAATCAACCTTCTTATAGTACACCATGGCAACTCGCAGTCCTCCAAGATGATTTTGGAGACACTTCTGATGGAGGGTCATACAGCGACCCGATTATTTGACATATACTTAGACTTTGAGACATTTTTTTTGTTTTTAGTTGGACTATTCTTCGTTTTGAACAATTTTGTTTTTTTTGGTCTGTTTTAGTTTTGGACAATTTGCAATTTGTAACTTTGAACATTGTGTGAGATGAGAGCGAGAGAGACATTTTTCCTCCTGTTTTGTAATGCTACAGGTAATGACGGAGCCGTCTAGCTGATGATAGCTCGGGATGGTGAGGACCTGTTCACCATTCAGCGCCTCGCTTTGACCTGGTTTGGGGGAATTTTTGCTCATTCTGTAAGTCTACCTTCTCCACTTTCACTCTCACCTGCATTCCCCATTCTCCTTTAACCACCTTTGCACCGATTTTCGTCAATTGAGGACAATGACGAGTTTGGTTTGGGGGAGGGTTTTGGTTGTGTGCTTCATATGTGCTTCATTCATATGTACTATAAGCAGTTGCATGTTCATATGTGAAAATAAAAATTTTAAGAACTGCTTATGTGTGTGTAATGGTTCGAGATGTGCAAAACGACGATGAAGATATATACACTTAGCTTAATTCATCTCAACTGTGGCCTAACTTATATGATATGACATATTGAGATTAGATTGGATTAACGAGTCTAACATGTCTAAATTGACTTGTTTGATGTGAATCTACTTTGTATCGAAATGCTTCTCAATGACGTACTGTAATTCTTAACCTGTATGCTCGTGCTTGATTCATAAGTGTGAATATTGACTCGTTGTAGTTTCCGAAGGTATGCACTCTAGGTCCGCGGACCGGGCATTCACTTAAATTTGAACTCCACTTAGCCAAATTGCCTTGATTCGTCCCTTTAGATGTAGGATCCACTCTTTATTGACCACGTTTCACAAGACTATATTGACTACCTTGGTTACAACCTTACAAATTATGAACTACATCGTAAAAACATCCTACCCAGACTGTAATGGTTGCGTATAGGAGAGTTATGTCACGAAAACGTGTCAAATGAAGAAAAGGGCCTGATTTTTGAAGTTTTTGAGCTGATACCTATCGGTGTGGCCTAGTACACCGATCGGTGAAGGTAGTATGACGATCGGCAAGGCCCTATTTTTGGCCTGTTTTAGTGTTATTTGAATATATGGAGAATAATTCATCTCCACAGCAAGTTATACAGCAAGAATAGTGATCGAAAGTTGAGTTTCCAAACAATAAAGTGAAGTACTGAGATCTATTGTGAAGGTAGCAGTTCCAAAATGGTGCTATCAATACATAAATGTGAATTCCTATTGTGTGAAGTGCAATTACCGAAGTTATGATAATGTCAAGAGATTCGAATTTTTGCCTATGATCGGTATTGGTTAATGTTATGGTCGTCTGGGTCTTTTCATTAGTGGTAGCGCAACCACCAGTTTTTTGAGCCCCACACTCCCATACGCGTTAGCACGCACCCATCTTTCACCTATTGAACATAGCCCCATTACAACCTTGTGCCCAGCATACCTTGAGAACTTTTAGTACTACGAGTATTATTTACGAACTTGGATCATGTTATTGAGTGTGCTTGTTGAGTCTCTACTTTTGAGCTCGTTTGCAAGGTCTTGCGTTATTCATGAAGAACATTGAAATTTAGGCATGTATAAGACCTGTTTTGAAGGTCGACTCTTGTGCACTTGTTCTTATCTATTTGTGAAAGCCATAGTTTGGATGAACAGAAAGCATGGGTGTCCAGAGTCGTTATCTCTTACCGTGGTCATTAAGTGTGCTTTGGTTTATGTTTACTTGAGGACAAGTAAAGGTTTGGTTTGGGGGAGTTTGATGTGCATATTTTATATGCACATTTACACACTTATTCGCCCCCATTTCAGTCTTACTTATAGCTCATTTGAGCCGATTTCATGTCATATGCCCCGTATTTGCTACTTTGGTATGTTTAGTCTCCTATTTGCAGGTTAGACACATTCTAGGTGCGATCGGGAGCATATTTGGACATGCAAAGGACAAAGGACTATAGACCAGCCTTTCAATGAACAGAACAACTCGTTTCGGAAGCTCAGCAAGCAAACAAAACCCAAGAACCAGCCCACACCGATCGGTGGGCCAGGACACCGATCGTCACACACTTCTTGGAGCCAGTAACACTCTCTTATAAGCCCCGTGTACATTACAAACAGGCCCAGATCTACCTAAGGGCCTGACACCTGGCTTGGACTATGAAATGAAGACAGAGGGAGAGGAAATGAAGCCCACTCCGATCGGTGGGGCACTTGAGGGCCTCTCCACCGATCGGCCATGACAAGCCCACTTTCGTTTTCTACCTCTCTAATCTACTGGGCAAGCTATTGAGCAACGGGACCGAAGCTTTCCGAAGCCGAAGTGAAGCTCACTCAGAAGAAACATCGAAGCCCAAAAGAGAAAACCTAGCTCTATATGAAGGAGAAGTGAAGAGAGTGAGGGGGTATCTCTCCCTAGACGCAAGATCCCTTGTCACGGATCGAGCTTCCGCTCTAAAACACCATTTTAGATTATTGTTTTACATTTTAGTCGATTAGTTTTAAGTTTTCGTTCGTTTACAACACTATACCGATGGACATAACCTTATACCGATCGGCATCCTCCTTGTTTTAACCCTAATTCAGGTTCTGATTCAGTTTTATTTCGTTTTCTGTCATTTTCGTTCATGTTTGTACGTTTCTCGACCATGAATCTTACCATACCATCCTGTGTCTTCTTGTTTTGCTTAATATCTATCATCATGAGTAGCTAAATTCCACACTAGGGTTAGGGACGAATCGATATTGATTAGGGCATTGACTTGTTGATTAAACTGTTTTGCATAGCCTCTTTGTTTGTTTCATCGCGTTAGTTGATAGTGACGACTCTTGACTGGCGTCGTAGTATAAGCCTATTGAGACCGACCAAGTAATATAGGCATAGACGACCAAACTCAAATAGGCGGTGACTGTTGAGACCTACAAAGTAATATAGTCACCACCCGAGACCGATGCATTACCTTGACATCCATTTCCCGACTCAATATCGACAGTCCCGACACACCCTAGTTTCGTTCTCTATTGATTTTACATTTCCTTTCATTAAGCATTTGTTGGTTATTAAGATTTGGTCTTTTGTTTATCATTTAGATTTTGTTTCTCTCTAAACTCAACCCCTCAAAACTGTAAACACCATAGAATTGAACACTAGACACCCTACATCCGTTTAAACAATAGTCCTCCCTGTGAATTCGACACCCGACTTACCACTAGCTTCATTAGCTAGTATTGTTGGCTTATAAATATTGTTTGATAGCAGTCCCGACGACAAACTGCCCATCAGAGTGTCAAATTACAAACCGAATACAAAATATTATAATATAAGAGACGTAGTCTCTCAAAATGTTAACAATG
This sequence comes from Heliosperma pusillum, assembly GCA_022085475.1. NCBI lineage: Eukaryota > Viridiplantae > Streptophyta > Magnoliopsida > Caryophyllales > Caryophyllaceae > Heliosperma > Heliosperma pusillum. The sequence goes on from JAIUZE010070315.1 coordinate 11,114, forward strand.
TCAAAGTGTTTAGCAAACAAGCTAAAATCGTCTAGAGGTGTTTCATCCAGGGACTACGCCCGCTAGCTCACACCCGAACCCAAAATATCATAAGCAAAAAGCCATCCAACTCAAGCAACCTGTTCATCCATGAAAAACATGAACGCCACAGTCAGTGGGGAGTAACTCCGGGTTCTCCTAGCCATATCACATTAAACGTACATAGAAGGAAATACAAAAGTAAAAGCATGCATATATAGATATACATGTGAAATACGATAAGGATAAATAGGCAATTCGATATATAATGATAAGAGCATAAGGAATAGAAATCTGAATCCATCATGTTATACAAAGACTCGGGGAAAACACTCTTAGGCAACCGAATACGCTCACTAGGGCTTGCATCTCACCGTTAGCGGTATAAGTTTGATAAGATTGAGACTCGACAAACAAACCATGCCAAGTCATGCGATGATCACAATAAATCCATCATATTATCATCCATTCAAACAACCCAATACATTGACGATGCCAAGTCATGCAATGACCATGAATAATAATCATGAAATCACGCATTCAAAGACAACGACACAAAGACGACATCTCTCACGGTAAATGAAACGCACTAGCACCGTGTACATGGCAAGTATGATTAAAAGGCATCCACGGGATCACATTTCCCTGAACGCATACACGATGCTACATTTCGTATATGTAGACTAATTTCCTCCTGGTAGAACGATAATAAAACGGCTCCTAATCTAAACCTGGCCAGATTCTCGGAATCACATTTTCCGATTCGACATGCGATGACATTTCGCATCCAAGACTCGGTCAATCATAGACGCCGAGTACCCCAAATTCGGTAGAACAATTCACGAAAGAGGCGTAAAAGAGCACAAGCCTAAGCGGTACGCTACATGCAAATAACACCACCTCGCAAGTAAACAACAATTGACGGCCGGGTCGATCAACGCATAACGTTCGCCTCCCAACAACGTCGTCGTATGCCCACTAACACATGCATTTAAGCATTAGGATACCTCTCTGATCCAACATTCCAGCCTTACGAACAAGGAGGTAGCCAAGGGAATGAGAGTACAAAGCACAAGACAAAATAGTGCTCAAACCGTATCATTTGTAAAAACCGACTCAAAGTGGGAACATACAAAAAACCATCACAAAACATGAGAATAGGGAATCATATAAGTTTAAATATGATAAACATGAGTCAATACGTGATACATAAGCATTAGAACAAGTTTATGAAGCATAATGAATAAAAACATAGATCACCTCTCCAAAACAACGTTGTTTGGAAACCAACGAAAACAAGGGTCCACTTCAAACGGTCATAACTAGAGTTCTAGACATGCAAATTCAGAAATTCCAAATGGAGGTGATTGCTTATCCTCTTTCGGTTCCAACGGGATGTCACAAGCCCAAAACAAGCAAGTAACGAAGGAGATATGATCATTTTACGAAAAGGGGTCAGTGCAGGAAAATTACTGTCGGCCGCGCGTAACGCACCCTGCGCCCCAGGACGCAGCCTGCGTCCTACAACGCAGCTTGCGTCCAGGAACGCTGCCTGCGTCCTTCACGGAATTCAGCATGATCAAAACCAACATGTTATCAACAACAAAAATCCTCATTTATCATCATAAACCATCAATTCTCATATCAATTAACAACTAACAACATCCATCAACAACAACACAAGTCCTAAGCATACTAATCATAATCTAAATACGATTACTAGCCTAGAAAACACATAAAACACATAAATGATATCGAGTAACCCTTCACCGTTACCTTTACGCGTCTTTAATCGATTTCTAAACCTTCCTAGTCTCCACCTACATACAATTAGATAATAAAAGACGAATATCATTCACCTTGCAAACGACGGATAATTTAAAAAGCGAGAAAGATAGTAATTTTATTACTAATACGGATAGAGGAAGCTAAGAGGGGAAGAATAAGACTAACTTACGTGAATTTGAGCAAGAAACGAAGGAGTAGCGACGAATCTAAGCTTGATAAAAATGGAGTTTAGGTTTTTGGTGGTTTGATGAGGAAGAAAGAGTAAGTGGAAAATGAAAGAAGGAGTTAGGGTTTGAGGGAGTATATGAAGGAAAAAGTCAACGAAAGTCAAATACGACTTAAGACGGGATTCACATGGAATCTCGCGGAAATTCCAAATACGAACTCGGAAATTCTAAATTCGACTCGGAAAATAAAATTCTAAATTAAAACTAAATTTCGCTGAAAAGTATCCGTAAAATATTTTTGCTAGAAAAATAGGGTACATTTGCGGGTGTTACAAAGGTATCTTTCTTTCGCTCAAGTTTCGAGGGCGAAACTTTTTAAAAGGTGGGGTAATTGTAACACCCGCAAATGTACCTTATTTTTATAGTAAAAATATTTTACGGATACTTTTCAGCGAAATTTAGTTTTAGTTTAGAATTAAATTTTCCGTGTCGAATTTTGAATTTCCGAGTTCGTATTTGGATATTACGCGAGATTTCATGTGAATTCCGTCTTGAGACGTCTTTGACTTTTCTTGACTTTTTCCACTCTCTCTCTTCATATACTCCCCTTTAACCTAATTCTTCCTCACAACTCAAACTCTTTCTTCCTCTCTAAGAAAACCTTAAAAACTAACTTCCATTTTGATCCGTCTTATAATCGTCATAACTCTCTCATTTCTCGCTCAAATTCACGTAAGTTCGTCTTATTCTTCCCCTCTTATCTTCCTCTATCCGTATTGATAATAAAATTACCGTCTTTCTCGCTTTTCAAACTTTCCGTCTTTCTCAAGGTGAATTATATTCATCTTTTATTAACTATTTGTAGGTGGTGACCTCCAAGTGTGGCAATATATCCGTATACATCCCTTTAATCTTACAGGATTATAATGAAATTACGATTTATAAGATTAAAGGGTCATAAACGAAATTGCATAATAAACAAAGGGATTAGGAATAACCTTTAGTCCTCGTAAATTCGGCCTAAGAACAGATATCAAAGTAGATATCCTCCTAATCGTAGCACCCAAGACTGATCGAGATATGTCCTTGTAATTGCTAGAAAAATTAGAGAGAAAAGAGTCTGTATCTTTTCTTTTGAGATGTGAAATTTATGATGAATCATTAGAGAGTTGGAATGAGTAAAAACTTCTCCATATACTCCCTATCACACGTGACAAATAGGAGAAAAATAAGGGATATTTTTCTCTTATTTTGTTACTCATTTGACCGAAAAATCAAGGAGTAATCTAGACTCTTTTTCGGTTAAATTCACTTCCATTTAATATAATGTTATACATATTATATTTGTCTAATATGTTGTCATACATTAATAAGGTCCATTACAACATTTTGCAGTGGATATATTAATATGACAATTATTATGACAATCGTATAATATATACTTCAATTTATAAATATCGGTATATTTATAATCCTGCTAATTAAATATAACGGTTTATGTTTAATTATGAATTAACATTTTAATTCGTTTAAGCTCACATTATATACTACAATTAAATATACATTTTATATTAATTACGAATTGATTTATTCCTTAGCGAACATTATTTAAATAATCATAATCAATAATTATACCATCATCCACATTGACTAACCTTTTAGTCAAAAACATCCGACTAACCTTTAAGTCATTTAATCAGGCATCAATATGATTATTTTCTCAAAGAATCACATCTCTCAATCACACCATACCTCCTTTAGTGTGCCCTTTTAGGAAACCATTATTACCGCCATCTTCTGCATGACACTACCGTCAACTTATCTAGGCAAGCAACCAGTCTTGAACGTTAATCAACTGATTACAATACAAAGTATATCTATGACACCCTCAAGTTTGCGGAAAGAAAAAAAATTATTTAAATACCTAAAAGAAATATGATAATACATACGAAGGTGTCATAAAATAAAAAGGTCATTACAAAACGAAATAATATTATACAAAGGAAATATACAAGACGGGAGACATATCTCCCGTATAAATACGGAAATAAAAGAGTGTATAATAATATACAATCTAAGAACAGAATATAGGTCCAAGGTAAATACTTCACTCGCTAGCTCGTCAATGTACCCCAAATTATGCATCACAAACCTGCCAACCGCATTAAGTATAAACACGGAAGCCACAGTCAGTGGGGAGTAACTCCGAGTTCTCCCAGCCACGAAATGTCGAGTTTAATTAAACATGACTAACATAAAAGCAATGTATATGGAAAATACAAAACCTTAACATATATGATATGCTTTTCATGTTATGAAACAATTAACTAACATATAACCTATCATATGAACGCTATCATGTGAATCCGGTAATAAAATATAACACGAGGTAGGGAAGCTGGTATGCTGGCTCAGCGGTTACCATGTAACATGGCCCTGATACACTCAAACCCTAATCAACACGTAATCATGTGAATCAGTTAACAATCGGTAATCCAAACTCTATCAATCTTAGCCGGCTTGCATCTCACCTTCTCAAACTCATAGAATCATACAAACATGAAAGACAAATACTTCTACAAACAGGCATAAGTTCTTAGCCCAGTCAATAGTCGACTTCTGTAACTCGAGGCTATACCACAAGGTAGGAAAACATCCTAGTCCTAGACTGATCAGACCTAGCGACAACAGCTATTCCATTCCCCGTCTCATGACATAACCGTACACTAGAAACTCTACTAGGCGACCCCCTAAGCAGAGATGGCTAGTACTTAAGCTGGCTCCATTCCCAAAGTGGAACTCTTAGGCAACCATGCCCCGCCTTGGATATAAACCCACCAAGCCGGGACACAAAAGCTATCGACGGTGAACATATACTCGTTAAAGACAGTACTTGCCTATCTATGTCATGGTCCAAGATACTCATTTAGAATTAGAATGGTCCAGACGCCATATATTCATAATTCTCTATGGGTACTTAGTCAACACGACATATATCATAAAATCAAACAGTCACGGAAAGAACTTCCTATCATGTGACTAATTGCATATAAATAATAATCAAATATCATATCGCCTCATATCTACTAAGGCTAATTCATTAATTAAATACAACCTTACTTGAAGACAAATCCCCGACCCGAGTCCCGCGACGGGTCATCAGTCAAAACGGGGCTGACTAGATCTTAGTTTGACCAAACCCGTTTGGTCAAACCGGCTAGAAACAGAGTCTTTATCACATAGACTTGAACATAAAATCATCATATTCATTACATGTTATTTTATTAAAACTTCTAACATGTGAATTAATATATCATACCAAAACCCGTTTGCCTTAAAGGATATTAAATTAAACTACGATCTCGTCTTATAATTTCTAACATGGGAGAAATAATAATTTTTATGAAAAACCTTTTTAATTAAATATTTTACTTATTAATATTTCTCACTTGCTAAATATTATAAAACACGATAAAAATGACGATAACTCAAAAACCGTCACAAGTCCCAAAGTGGGACCCACGGGCTGAGTTGGGCCGGACCCACATGGGCCTGGACTGGGCCCCACGGCTGTTTGGCTACAAATGGGCTGTTTTGATTTAACTTTTCTAAAACCGACTTCTAATATTTTCCCGCATGCTTAACATAATTAAAACCCGTCAAAACAACAATTAAACGATCAAACATCGACACAACCCAAAGACCAAAACCCGGACCCACCAATGACCAACCCAGACCGGCTGGACCGGCCTGAACCGGTCTGACCAGCCTGAACCGGCCGGTTCAGCCACCACCACCCACGGCCAACTACATGGCTCAACAACCCCAATTCCAAATAAATTCTAACATGTTCTTAATTAACAACATCCATTTTTAACAACCAAAATAATCATCAATCATACAAAAATCATGGTTTTAAATAAATCATACAAAATATATCCAAGAACACTAAACATATTAAAATTTCCTAGACAACATAAAAATCATAACTTAATAAAAATCATCAAAATTCATCCAACATGATAAAAACAACTCCTTATCATTTTACTACTAAAAATCCACAAATCATAAAAACATGAACCAAAAACAAAGATGAACCAAAAACTAAAGAAAACCAAAGCTATGTGACATTATATCGTCGAGTAACTCGGAATCGTTACCTTAGCTAGCTAAAATCAAGTAGCACCAAAATAATAAGAACTAAGAACTAAGAAACCCGTCTTCTAGTCTTCTCCTAAGATATACGAGTCACCACACTCGTCTTCAAAATCTTCCCCTATAAGAAATGACAAGAAAACATTATTAGAACTTAAAATATGATTTTCCATAATTAAAGTCTTGAAAACGATTTTGACGGAATTGAAATAAAACCGTACGGGAAGATGAGGAGCGAAGATGAGAGTCTAGAAATATAAGTTAGGACGGATTTAATTAAGAAATGAAGGTTTTATGAAGGATTTGCTCAAGAACGATGAAGAACAAATGATGAACGACGAAGAACACGAAGAACGATCAAAGAAAGTGATATTTTGATCTTTATTTGATTTGTGGTAAAATGAAAAGTTGTTTGTGAGTCAAGTGTGGTGTGTTGAGCCGTGTACATATAGGCCAAAGTGGATGTCGAGTTTTGAAATTGTTGTTCCGTAATTGACTCGCGTGTAATAATTATTTTACGGTAAACGATTAAATATAATTAACGATAAAGTTAATTACAACAAATATCAAGATATTATGTTATTATAATGAAAAGAAAGAAAATATCAAGGACAAAAAGAGGAGAGGGAGCCGTGTGGCTTGATGAGCAATCGGGTCTGATTTATCGATTTGCGTAATTTTTGTTAACGGATCGATAAAGTTAAAAATATATAGATATTATGATTTGTTTAATCAAAACAAATAAAATATCTAGTTGTGAGTGGAAAACGATGACATGGGCGTGTGACTCATGCCAAAGTCGAGTTTCAATTTTGTTGCGCGCTTTCCGATGCGTCGGGAATAGTTAAATGACTTTCGATTAAAAACCGTATAAGTTATTCTTTAAATTCCAAATAAATTCAAAATAATTATATTAAATTATGATAAATCATAATAAATCTAAATAAAAATAAATCAAAAATATTATTTTTTAATAAAATTTCGGTCTTCAAACTTATGAGACGAGTCGGGAAAAAGTCAACGGAAGTCAAAGTTGACTTAAAAGTCGAGAAA